>JAMKCH010042025.1:0-52500 GCA_023653785.1 Ophioderma brevispina
GGTTAACCGAGTCATACGGACGGACATACACACGGACACACGGACGCACGGACACACAGAATTTGGACTAGTATGTGCCTCCATGAACATTCGTTCAGGCGACACAAAAAAGCAGTATTAAAAAATATGAATCTTCATTGAATTACGTGTTGTAGTAAGTGTCCGTACGGACAAAAATGACTAAAATATCCGATTTTGTCCTTATTGGGATGCTTTTGGGTATATCACTTGTAGGGTATGTTAGGACACCTATACTTGTTACAGACATGCAAAAATCTGATTTTTGATGATTTTTTTGATTTTCTGTTTTAGCAAATCACTGATAGTGCCTTTAATGACTAAAGTGATGATCAAGTTTGGAATACTGTTGTAGAAGAAAGTTATGCCAAATTGTTCACTTTTTTGAAATCCCCATACACTTACATATATGGCACCATATTTGTACCATATTTGCTTTGAACCTAAGTGTCAAATAACATATAACCATACTTTGATAGAAAATTGAGTAGTTACCAAAGGTATTTGATCACTAATATGCCTTTCCCCTTGTAATTAAACATTTTTTTCTTGATGTATCTCAGCATTTTAAATGAAGGCTCATATGGATTAGTATTCCTTAGGCATTTTATTTGATCTGGTGTCTGAAATTGTGCAGAACGGAAAATAAATGAGCTGATATTGTGTGCACTTCACGCTGTTCTGAAAATGTCATTTCGTGTTATTTTGACGTTTGTGCATAAAATTTGTTTCTAACGAACTGCTATAAACAAATAGTTTGCATTGGAATTGGCCCCAGGTGTGTAACTCCCTATCATTATGGTTAATTTTAAACTCTAGTTGTTGTTCCTTTCAAGCTAATTTTAATTGAAACATTGCAATTATGTGATTCTTGAATCAAGAACAAGAACCATGTATGGTACTGGTAATATTATATTAAAGAAGATTTGATGTGCCTACAAAAGAACAATAATGACCCCTCCTTCAAAAGTCTAAAATGTTTGTAGAGTAGCAATCCCCCTCCCAAATGACTCTCCAAGCAATATCCTTAAAGGTATATTGAGGGTTTAGTGCAAGAAGGCCCCATCTGCAATAGCTGCCACATTTTAGATTTGGCAGGTGTAACACTTAATACCAACACAACTGACAAATGGCAGCTATTGCAGATGGGGCATTCTTGTACTAAACCCTCGATATGGACCAATCACTAAGACCATCATACCAAAGTAACCCAATTTTGCCAGAAGTATAGTAATAATTTTGATGTTAGAAAGCTACTATTTTTCTCATTTACCTTGTGTTCGGTCAGGATTGTTTTATTTTTAAAAGCTACTACCTATGTCTAATGAAATTAATCCTAAGTTATCCTACAACTAAGAAATATAATGTTAGCATGTAAATTGGGATGAAAAATCTTTGTGGGGGTCTTTGAAATCTATAGTGTGTACCACTTTGAGTAGTACCACACTATAGTTTTGAGTTTGGGGAAACCAGGGTGTTAACCAGAGGTAGTGGAAGTGTGGGATGTCCCCTAAATTTTGCTACCGCCTCTGCACCCCCTAACCTTGAAGAACCTCATATAAAAACATATAAAATATTACTGCCCATCTCGCCCTAAATTTGTATGCTTCGGCTGCTGGTTTTAACTTGCTATTTGTTTTTTTATTAAAGGTCATGTCCCATCTTAGAGTGAACAAACTATAGTCCCTTGTTTTGCTCTCTTATGTTCCTTGCCCATGTTTATCTCCACTCATTAAGCTTATAAATGACACAAATCACAATGTCCTGTTTACTTGGGAGTATACAATCAACAACCTTCAATCAAAACCACAGGATCATTGCATTACAGTTCAACGGAGAACGGTGCCGAAAACGTTTTACTGCGAGAACTTTTCCTGACAAGTATGCCAAGTAAATATCCTGGCAGCTTTTTTTAGATAATTCACTTCCAGTTGAACAAAATCCTGTCTGTTTTTCCCATGAGAGAGCTGTAACTACAACTTCCTGGAACAAATACAAACGTAGGCTGTTCCAATTCACTTGGGTCTACTTTCTTTACGGATGCATGGTTACAAATCAAACAGCAGTGTGAAACGGCATTTGCCTTAAATGACAAGACACCGGAAAAAGAACTGACGCATCACACATTACAACAAAAGCAGTCTTCTACAAACCCACAAGCCATATGAGAGGCGTACCAGTACCAGACCTTGAACCACAGACCTTCAGATTGTTATCCAGCTAATCTAGTCACTAAGCTACTACAGACAGTATCCAATAAACAAGGCTTAATTCATTAACTCCCAAGAGGCCTATTGGAGTATTCCACAGGGAAAATAATTTTTATAGGATAGGTTCATCAAACAATGCATCAGATCACTTTTTGGGAACTCTAACAGAGGGTTTCTATAGCACTTGTGCCATTTAACCTGGAGAAAAATAAACCAGTTCATGCCCAAATTATGAGTGCCCATGCATAGAAAGCAATTTCTATTTTAACATATACAATCACATACAATCAATATGCAATCATCCACATTTGCATATTTTCAGGGTCTTGTTTAGTCAAATGAATAAAGTTTTTTAGGTAGTTAAACCAAAGTTTTCAATCCGGTTCGGGTTTTGTCCCCACTAAATGGGGGTGGCCGGATTTACCTCGCACTCAGCAATACTGCTGTGTGAGGATTTATTGGAGCAAAAGATAATTGACCAGATGCTCTTCCTGACGCCAATCCACAGTTTTTGGCGGTGGGCCTAGCCTTTGGGCATGCACGCCCACCATGCAAGGCAACATGTGCTGGATGGCCGCCATTAACTCACCAGAGCTGACACCCTTGTAGGTAGATCTTCTTTTTCATTCTATCAGGGTAACCAGCTACCCTCCTCATCCTCCTTAGAAACCCGATAGTGGTGGTGACAGTTTAGCCGTAGACAACTCTGACCTGGGACAGGTAGTACTGGTTACCAGGATACTGGTAGCAGGCCCTCAAAAGAAACCTGACATTTATTCAAATGAATAAAGTCAGATTGTTTTTGTTATGTGAACTTAAAAAAAAATTAAATACCATGGCAGTTGTAGAAATATGATACCTTGTGATGTGATTTGCAATTTGTTTTTTATGGTGCTTATATAGGTATATAGGGATGAGATGGATAGGCCTTTGCTACTTCCAGCTCTCACAAGCTTGTGCATATATCTGAGACAAGATTCTATTGGTGTAAACTAGCTTTTCCTATGGCATTATCCCTGGTTCTTGAGCAGTATCAGAACAGTCAAGTGCAAATCTGTTGGAACACATTTTCAATGGAAGAATCGTACGACTTGAACGAGATGGAGCTTTCATTCCGTTTAAAGAAAAAGATCCAGTGGATTTACACTTGAAGCTACTTGACCAGGCTCCCACCCAAAATATACACTCATCAGTACATTTGTTTCACAGGCGATTACCCATGATTCTCCTTTAAAGGGTCAATAAACCCTAGAAACCATGTCATTCCTATGGTGACAACACATCTTTCAAAAACCCTTGATGCATAATCAAAAATACATAAACCTGGCAATAACCATACATAACAAATGATGATATTAAGAGTGGTTTTGTCATTTGTTAGAAGCAATGTTCCACTGGAAGAAATCCTACCTTTCTTGCAAATTTTGTTACATAGTTAGTACAGTTGTAATTCATTAAAAGATAACTGATCATAGTGTTATCTATGCAGACTTTCTGACAGCAGGGAACCCTTGATGCATAATCAAAAATACATAAACCTGGCAATAACCATACATAACAAATGATGATATTAAGAGTGGTTTTGTCATTTGTTAGAAGCAATGTTCCACTGGAAGAAATCCTACCTTTCTTGCAAATTTTGTTACATAGTTAGTACAGTTGTAATTCATTAAAAGATAACTGATCATAGTGTTATCTATGCAGACTTTCTGACAGCAGGGAACACTAATATCTACCTATAGAAACTACCTATCTACCTAGAAATTTTTTACATAGTTAGTACAGTTGTAATTCATTAAAAGTAACTGATCATAGTGTTATCTATGCAGAACTTTTCTTACCGCAGGGAACACTAATATCTACCTAGAAACTACCTATCTACCTAGAGTTTTTTTAAACCGGTCCTATTTTGAATGGTACATCTTGATTAGGTAATCAGAAAGGATTTAATTTTGGATGTGAGACTTCAAAAGTGGATTTTTATGTTAAAAGTGGACTCAACCCTCCTCTAAGATAGTCCCTTTTTACCTTTTGAACATCTCGTCACAAAGAACGTCTTTGGGCTCAGAAATTTTTTCTTTAATCTTTGGACAAAATGGATTGTTGCCCCTTTTTGGTGGAACTTGGGTCCGCAATCCCACTACCTTTGTACAGGCCTGGGGTGATGTGATCCAATCAGAGCCTCTTTCTAATGCATAAGAACCTGACGTAAGCCGATGTATACTCCACACGTTCCGCCTCTCGCGCGATGCCGGGCGATGAAATTTTACAATCGCAATACCGCCGATAAAAGTCCATAGTATCTCCAGAGCCGATAATGTCTCATTCAGGTAGTGTGGCTGTATATTTTATTGACAACTAATTTGCCAGTTGACAATTTTGATAACATTTAGAAATTATCTCCATAACCGTTTCTTATTTTTTTGGCGATATAGCGTTGAATTTCCCGAATGAGATCTAGCGACTAGAAGAGACGAGCGATATTATTTACGACACTAGGACAAAGTTATATTAAACTTTGTTAGCCAGGCCTGTTGCTGCTCAGTAATATCGGATTTGGATGTTGCCCAATCTACATTTTGATTCTTGTTCTTGACTATTTTGTATTGTTTACATTTATTTCGCACTCTTATCTTCGGATTTAAATGACTTCAAAATCAGATAATATTGTTAATGTCCAGTTTGATGATACTTACCTACCTACATTTTTTACACCCCGGTGTACACGGGGTTTGGCTATATTGGCACATGTAGGATCAGAATATAATTTTCGTACTAACGCGACAAAACTTCCTTTACGATATCCTTAAAATAATCATGTCCTGTTGTGGATCATACTAACTCGGAATTTTTTTGCATTATACATCCCGCTTTGGCCATTTATGTGTATTTCATGTGGATGAGTTAGCGGCTGATAGGTAGGTTTTTTAAGAGCAGGTTCGCTTGGTTTTCATATTGCATGAGGTCATCGCGCCACCGTGGTTCCTAGAACAGACATCTATACAGGCTGTCTCCATAGTGATCCCCCCCACTTCATAACCTTCATCTCTACAATTCCTCATCCATTCTTTCCAGTTGTTTCCCCTCCCATGACATAACTATGTATCCAGGCATATCACTCGGGATATCGCGAAAAACACACCACTGTTTCGTACATTAGCAAACCAGCCAAACTGTGGTGGTAAGACATCGTATGAAAATGACCAGATTCCAATTTCATTGGACATTGATGTTAGGCAGAGTCGGGAAGATTCCGTTTTTTTTCAGCATAGTACGGATATTTCTACCAGAAACTGCTGTTGACTGGACAAGGCTAATTACACTTCTGGTGCTTCATGGGCCAACAACATCCTTATTTGGGCATCTCTCGCTCACCCGTTTGATTGAAATTTAAGGGTGTGCAACTAAGATAAAGCACTTACTATCAATTTTGACCTATTTTCACCCTGAAGTACCATAGGCCCCCAAAAAACCAAGTTTGTCTCAGAAGAAAGTGGAAAAACAATGCAAAATGACCTCGTTTTTTAGTTGGGGAAAAATGCTAACTAATGCAAAATGTTTTAATGTTTTTTATTGCATTTTAACCATTTTTTTGTGACTGCTTTTTGCAGCCGAAATCTTCTTCCTTTCTTTTTTTCCTTTCCCTCAAAATGAAAAAACTACATCGGTCCTCGGACCGCTGGGTTCGCCTGCAGTCGCGGTAGTGAATTAGAGGCTACAATGACCTTGACTTGTATATGTGATCTTGGGACTCATAAACAAACCTGAGGGTTTGCATGAAACCCATCTAACCAAGTTTGGTTCCAATTGAACTCAATTTTTTTCAAATGAGGTCAATTTTACATTTTCAGCTATATTTTTACATAACTGACCCACAGACTTTGACCTTGGTATGTGACCTTTGACCTTGGTATGGACCTTTGACCTCATCAACAATGGGGGGTGCCACGTTGCACCTGTGACCAGAGTTTTGTGTTGAAATCCATCAAAGTATGTGGATATTACAGTGAAAACTGTTAACCCTTTTTCCACAACAACAGACTTCAACAACAACAAAACAGACAACAACAGTGGACCAAAGTGATTCCTAGTGTCTTCCTGCCTTTAGGGCAGTGACACAAAAAGCGAGTAAAAAAAATTTTGTGTAAAAAATTCCACCTAAAAGCAGATTTTTTAAAAGGGCAATCTTTTGAGCCAACCTGTATTTTATGGTGTTATGTAAATATTATAAGGGAATTCAGCCAGATTTAAATCTACATCAGTTACACGTCGTCACAATGCATGTCTGTATAACATCCATAACAAAGACAGACAAGAATTAACCTTTACTCCTTTAAAAACCCGTTAAGACAAAAAAAATTGTTCATAAAACTTACATACAAACCACTTCCCAAGAAGAGCCATCTGTATCAGAGATGGTTCAATATGATTGTTAAACTTTTAGAGGAAAAGACCTCTGGTATGTTGCCTGATTTAAAATAATGTACGAGTCTTTGATATAGAAAAAAAAAAACACTGTTCAAAAAGTATTGGACTTCTTCAAAGTTCTGGAGGATCTCTTGTTTGTAAATTTAAAGCCATGCCTAATGTGAAGTGAATAATACTAATAAGGGTATTTGGAAGTTTGTTTGGAAATACCAAAAGCAAACATCTCATCTAGGGTTGTATTTTTAGCTTTACAGCACAGGCAAACTTCTATACGCCTATTAGAACAACTTTTGCAGCAAAATGTACTGAATTAATCAAATCAATCAATCATCAATCACAACGAGTTTGTGATATTGTTCAAATAATCAGCATAGTATTTCCACCTCAAAATAGGAATGCTAATAAACCATGACCCTACATCATTATAAGGAATTTTAATGGCTTTGGTCAATACCTACTTGGTCATGGCATTCATTAATTATCACGCTAATTACTCATTGATATTCTGATGTCCACATCATGTACAATGAACTAGCCATACATGTTGATAACACCTATCTACACAGCACTGCTACTATTTTCTTATATTATCAAGGCTGATGAAGCAAAACATTTTCACAAGAATCTAGCCAGACCAGTTCTTGGTCTAGGGTTTATAACCAATGAAGCATAACTTATTCTTGCCACGGGGCCAAAGGCAAAAAAACAGAAGCCAGAGTTTGAGGGTGTTTTGTTGGGGGTAAGGACATGATGCGGTCATCCGCACCAGTCTCTTAGTTCTGCTCTCAATGGTCTGGTAAAAACAAGAGAACAGTAAATAAGGTCTCTCTATGCAATGAAATGTATCAATAAGCACCTAATAGCATGTTTTTTGAAGGAGTACCTGCAATTTTCAAAATTTCTAAGAATTTTTGCAGTTACCAAATGTAATGGTTGCTAAACCTAACCGTGCAAAGTAAAGCTCACAATTCTCTATTGTCACAAAAGGAAGGAATTTTGCAATTTAAAAAATCAAATCAGGAATCTAACTAAAGTAGGGTCATGGTGGGTCAATGTGAAATTTGAAAGGTTAATGGAGTTTGCTTGAGCCCATACCCATTTTCAACAGTAAAGGAGAAAACGTTATACCAAAATATTTGAACTAGATGCAGGTCGAAAAAGAACCTACCATTTTGTTGCAAAAAATAGATCAAAATTGTTTATTATCAAGGGGTCCCGTAAGTGGTTCCCGGCACGGAGCCGAACCCATGACACAAGATGTTCTGATCACTTTCCTCGCTTCACTTATCAGGATTATAACCAGTTCAGACTGGTCCTCACTTTCATAACTTCTCTGGCAAGATCAGCAAACCTCCTTAATAATCTGTGATTTCTAGAAAAAGAATAAACTCTTTTTTCTCAGTACAAAAGTGAAGTAAAAGAAACTTTGAGAAGAAAAACTTTTGGCCCAAATAGACAGTCTAGAAGTTGCTTTAAAATGCACACTTGCGATAATTTTAAGATTACATGTGATTGACACCAGTATGCCAAATACTCTGTATCCAAAAACACCACACCCAGAGAATCTATGATAAATGGGAAAGTGGTTGACACTAGAGGCCATTCAATGTCAAGTTTGAATCCAACTAAGTAGAGTGCAAACTAGTGTAAAAAAGTAGAAATATTCACACTGCATCTAATTTTCACCCTTTTTGTACACTTTGAGCAAGTGCTAAATTAAACCATGCTAAAATGTTTATGTTTGTCTCGTAAGGTCTAAGTAGGGATAGCTAAAAAGCAAATCTAAAAAAACAATGTGATAAAATGACTAAAATTGAAAGAAGCGTGAAAAATTACCACGGCAAAAAATTACACTTTTACAGTATTTGTTATGACATGTTGCCATCACTGACCACCGCCCTAGGCTTCAAACCCATACTGTCTGGCTGTCTAGTCCCAACATAAAGAGTGGTTTAAACGGCCATCTGCACTAGCCTCCATTTTGTCATTTCTTCTTCTGTTCTTATATAAGTTTTATACCTGCTAAATCACAGCTGCATCTATTGCAGAGGGGCCTTTTTGCCCTAAACCCTGGATAATTTCCCTGCTTATATCAGTTTGGGGGGTATTTTTAATGCCTTTCAACGTCATTTAATGTTTAGCATTCATCCCCACAAAGAGAATCGATCTACTGACTCCCTATTCAACCCGGGCAAACACTGACGTTGGTTGAAAATGTCCTTAAAAATTCAGATTAGGGCAATTCACAACCCGTTGCACTTATTGGACAACAAACCTTTTCTCACACTGTTATTAATTTCCTATCCAAATAAAGCAACAGTATTTAGTTTCAGTATTTTCAATAGATTATTTAAAGGAAATATGTTGACTATCGGAGTTTGAAATACTCGACCGTGGCTTATCACTTGTCTGAACCGATTATTTCGCTGCGAGAATATAACTTAAAATTACGCATGTCATGTGAAAAGGCCGATGCCTAGGAGCAATCAAGTGCATTCTAATCCAATCCCATAAGCATTGCCAGTGTAAACTTATACTTTACTTCCACTAAACACATACCAGTAGCCTAGTGATAACAGTGGTAATACTCTTGTGTGGAAGGCTTTTCGGGGCAGCGCCGCCCAGGTGTCAATGCAAACATGCAAAATCATGCAATTTTTGGCTATTAGGAGGTCCTTCCACTGCCAGGGGGTCCCCCTCTAAAAGCAATGTCTGGATATGCTTGGTGGATAAGTCCCTTTTAGAAGTCATGGTCAAGAATAATTGATAACAACATTTTCTGTGCTGCGGGGGAAAACTTCTTAAAGGATCACATTGAGGCATGTATTATGCTGTTTTAAATTTCTCTCTGTTAATACGAGTCATTTAATACAGAAGTGTCTCGTTGTACCCAGTTACCATCCAAGGACAAAAATTGATTGCCATAATTGCCAGAAACCAGCTTGCAACCCCTTCTGACTTTCTGCTGGACTTGGTTCTTCTCTCACATAAAAAGGAAACGGTACTTTGCGAGCAAACAGCGCGTCGTCCATCGGGGAACAACTACATCCACAGAAAAAAACAAAGCTTAGGAAGTTGGGATGTATCGTTAAGCCCATACAGTTCAATAAACACTTGCATATGCTATTCATACTTGGCAGAAAAACTGGCTATGACTCTTCCTGGGGCAAGTCTAAACTTGGTTAAAGGCACTATCAACACCGAAAGTGGGGGAATATTTGGAGTTGCAGGAATAGCTTAGAAGTGAAGGACAAGTATGTAGAATGCTAGTATAAAGTTCTTGGTCGTTTTCCAACTTTTAAATTGAGAGCAAAGCAAGAAACAGCAGTGTTCAAGAAAAAGTATGGCATCTTTTCATCTTCCATTCAATAATGTAAACTTAAGTAAGTTTCTGTTAACGGTCCTTAAATTACACATATCCATTCTTCCTATTAGGTGATCCTGGTCCTACAATTTGCAGGGTATTTGATCCTATACTCATTACAACCCTGCCCAAAATTGATTTTTGATGATTTTTTTTCGAATTTTCTGATTTAGCAACTCACTGATGGTTCCTTTAAATTTTTGCAGGCATTCTCCTTTTCAGAATTGAAATTTTAAGCTTTCTTGTTTCTTTTTTTACCACCACAGCATGTACACCTCATTTAGAAAGAGTACAAATTTCCCATGAAAAATAATCACTTCATTAACCCCTTAAGAGGTAAAAATGACAAGAAACTGGTGAAAATATGGTCAAATTTAGAGAATTTGGACAAATCTTAGAGGATTTGACAACGTTTTCAGAGACTGTTGTCACAAAATGGGGGTAGTTGGTAATGATTCTCTGAAATTGGTTTAAAGCCGACTCATAGTATTTTCCTGTAGAGGGCGCCCTTCATTTCCAAAAAATTGTGTTTTTTTGCCATGTCCTAATACTTGTCCATATACTAACACACTGTGTGAAATTGTCTAAGCTTAATCGAATTCCTTCATAAGAAAATCACACTTGTATCAAATTCTGGAACCGGAATTTTTGTTATACAACAGTATACTATGGACGTAATATACTACCTTAAAATGTTTTGCTGCATCAAACTAAAATCTGATTCATCTCAAATTTCGGATTTGCATTTTAGGTTACTATCTTTAGTTCTAGTTAACTATCTTTCATTATTACACAAAAAATAATATTTCGAAAGCTCTGAGTCCGACGTTTTCAATCAACTTGTGAGTTTTGTACCACAATTAAACTGCATTTTTTAACACAAAATGTCAGACCTGAATGGAGTTGAATCCCCTGCAAATAACACCATGTTGTAATATAATCCTCTATCCGCATGTCCATTTTCATAAAACAAAATGATCAGATTGGAAAGTTGACGCAGGGGTAATAACAGGGACTAAGCTCCCCCAATCAGAAGCCACAATTTTTATGGGGGGGGCTCATTACTATCATGAAGAACAAAGTGAATGGCTTGGTCAAAGAACAGGAATTAGAGGTTCATTCATAAGTTTTTTTTTTTATTTTGGGTATGAACGATTGTTTTTGTATGCCCGAGGCGTGCCCGAGGGCATAAACAACTTCAAACCAAAATACTATGAATGAACCACGTTCATGAATACCGTACTTTTTTACTAACTAATTACTTACAAAATTAAATCATTACATATTAAATTCAGTCTGAATTGCATGATTTTTACCACTTTTGGCGTTCGTCACAGCAGCCATGTATAACGGGAATTTTCCACGGTCATGTGACCGTATTGACCAATCTTGTATGTAAATACATACGAGGTATACATGAACAACTGTTTTTAACTGTCAGCAATATGCTCTCCAGGTGGCATACCATATGCTATTAGTGGACTTTTACAAAGTAATTCAATTAAACCCGTTTTTATTTGTTATCTATTGTATTAATTTTTGTCCTCCACATTTTGGGGGGGATGTCCCCCTTATATTAGTTTTAAGGAGGGGGCCTAGAAGATCCCATATCATTATCACCTGTCATTCCATCACCCTACTTAAGTTATTCTTATTTTGTTTTTTTAGCCATCTATACACATGTCGATACATTCACAAATTTGTTTGGCAACACACAAGCAGAGTCCATTATCAGCCTCCGCCTGCTAGCGCGGCCCCTTTGCCCACATTATATGACAAAAATCCTTTTGGCAGCTACAAACCATTACTATCCATATCACATAACACTTGAAACATATGACAACAAATACAATATATACTTACATACACACTACACTACTGTAAAATACCTCAAAAACAACACATACGTGTATGTACATGTACAATTGTACCCCCCAACACATATATACAAACACACACAACCAACGCACCATTAAATCCAAGACTAGAGAAAAGACAGCAGGAGGGGCTCTTAGGCTCACCCGGCCAAGTACTTAAACCCCCTCTTCCCCTTGTCCCCCATACCACTAGTTCACCATCTCCTCCCTGCAAATTAAACCCTCTCACGTACCCATTTTTGCTGCTTCAAGCGCTGTGCCTTGATAACAGACCACGATTTGCGGAGCCGAGTAAGTGTTCAGGTAAGAGATGAGGGTAGAAAGGCGTATGAAGCGTAGGCGCGCCCCAGGGACAGAACAGTGTGGGTGGCGCTGAGGGTGAATACTAGTTAAGTGAGCATAGGCAGGGGGAAATAGAAAGAGGAAAGGAAGATAAAAGGGAAGAAAGAAAACAAACAAGGGGGCCAATACGGGGGTGTCGGGGAGATACTGAGTTCGGTCAAAAGGTAAAACGTTGCCCTGCGCCTTCTCTTGTTGATAACATCTTTCAAAAATAAATTCTTCTGGACTATTTACTTTCCTTCGAACCATGCGCTGCTCATCTTACTTCGTTCTATCACACTGCTGGTCTTGAAACCAAGATGAAGAAGCCATAACTAGCCGGTTAAAATCCACAAGAGGTCAAAGGTCAAGATATATCCAAGGTGCCCTAATCAGGCACAAACGATGATCATGTGAGCATAAGATACAATCTCTGTGGCAAGGTGAAGAGAGAGTGAGCGAGTGAGGCCGGTGGTTGTGTATAAGATTCACGAAAAAACATTGTCTGAGTATCGTATATGCAGCTTGACGCTTTCAGCTTTTATGCTTGAATGATATGTACACTCAATACCATCATGGGTGATTAATCAATTCAGACTTAAAGAAAAAAATCAAGCTCAGTGTATTTCCCCCACCACCACTCACTATCAAACAAGGCTCTCCCTGTTTGAAGTTGACGAGAGGTCCGATGTTTTACAAGATGAAATGTTTTTGTACAGGGAGATGGGAGTGTTGTTCTATAGCATTTATAATTGCACAACTACTGTGCATTGACAATGTAGCCATTGATAGAGTAATGCCTTATACATGTATTGCATGTATATAGGAATACTAGTGCTCAAATTGTCAGGCCACCTATGACAGCTCCCCCATCTGCTGTTGGATATAAAAATAATGAGCTTAATTTGTGTTTATTTCTCCAAGATCTTGGCGGTTAACAGAGGATACAGCTCTGGTTCACTATTCTGGTGCATATCACCACCTTACTGTACCGTTTTAGGACATGCACAATTGTTAAACTACAGACTAGGAAAATTGCTTGGTCCCACGACACCTGTTCTTTGTTAATGCATAGGACATTGAGTTATACTAAGACCAGACGTGGTGGGGGTAACCATTCATATGTTCAGATCATTCAGGCAAATCATCACCCACAAATGCAAAAAAGTGTCATTTGTCAATAATAATCACTGCGGTCGTATCACCGCACACAAAAACAGCGTTGGGGTCACCTCTGCAGGCTGTACGGCTAAAATCTAGGTATACGCTGGCGTGAAACCTGCGTGCATACAATATATCCAAATGTTGTTCCGTTTTCACTGCGAATTATCGCACTCCCGTGCATAAGTGCACCACTGTTGAGCTAATATTGCCCGTGAACTGCTCCCCCTAGAAGGCTCCTAGCTTGGGTTTTGCTACATAGGCTGCATACAGCTGGCTTTTTCCTGCAGTGCACTTAGCTAGGAAACAAAAAGTCTGTCTCTTGTTTTGTATTTTAAACGCGCCTAAGGTTTATTTCCAAACCAGGCCTGCAAAACAGTCCTAGCCTTACTCCATGCATAGTACCCCTATCTTCCCCTCCCTTAGCGACAGGAAGGTAGAAATTTGAACCGAGAATAGCCTGCAAATCCTTTGTCTAGGCTAACCCCAAACTGCCATTAGCAAACCACACAGCTTTAGTGACAACATCTGAGGGATTTTTTCACAACTAAACTCAAATCAGGACTTGTAGTGAACACTGATACCAGTGTGGTGCCCCGAAAAAAAAAAATTCCTAGCCTTGGGTTGGAAAATCCTACAAATAATAAAGAGAAATCAATACCCTTTTCTTTAATTAACACATTTTTCTATGCAAAGCTAAAAAATAGAGAGAGGTGTCATCATTAAACGTTGGGAGTTGTTTGTTGGTTATTGTGGGGTCCTCTTATAAACTAGGCTTTACCATTATGTGGTCCGAAATTGGGTAAAAAAACTAGACCCTGGCTGATGAGACCTAATGACTAGTGCTGGGAGATGACCTAATAATTATCATCACATACACCTTTTGTTTCGGAAGTAGGTAAATGATGCTTTGTACTTTTTTAATGGCTCCAAATTTCACAAAAATAAGTACATTGTGTTCTCCCTCTTCCTTTTGTGTCTCTCTTTGGTCTTTGGTGCCTCCAATTTGCTTCTTCGCCAGTCAGTGCTATGCTTCCATTGTTGAAACCACCCATTTGACTGAGCCATTGACATGTACCGCTTGGATCATCGCTACTCCAAGCGCCAAGGAAGTTTGCGGGCTAAAATAACAAGCAAAATGGCACTTACAGTTTCCATGAAATAATGCTTTTATTTATGCCGTTGAAATTGTACTATTGGATATCGAATATTTCAATACACCATAAGCGTTAACAATTAAGATGTGACAGAATACAAGCCTTAGCCTTGGGTTTATTGTCATATCTACATACAGATAGGAGTGGCACACGAATAAAACATTGTTAAGCTCTTGATAGAGGCTGTGTGCCTTGCCAAGATGCAGTTTGCAAAGAAGAAAACTAAGATAGATGCCACAGTAACTAGTTCAACTCAATCAAACTGTTTTTTTTCATTTAAAAAAAATAACAAAAGAATAATTTGTTAAGCCTGTGTAAACTACTGGATCCTAATCTTCCAAATAAGATCTACAGAAGGGATTGCCAAATGTTGATGTGACATTTATAGACATGGCAAAAACTTTGTACATTTTACCCAAATTCAATAGGGATAGTGTTAATTTTTTGGCTGCACAGGAAAATTTTAAGTAATCTAACATTCATGTGTCATATAAACGTTTATATTGAGATATCAACAAACTGGGTTTCCTGTAAGCCAATTAAATTAAGGTCTAGGATAGATTTAATATAATCCCTTGAAAAAAGTTAGGGTTAGTTACCGTTAGGTAATATTTTTTCTAAGAAATTTGGGGCTCCAGGAGCACAGTTGCTTGACAATATCTCAGTTTTTTTGCCTTTGAATCCATTTTGGTGTCATTATCCTATAGATGAGATCATATAGATCCATGTTAACATTAAACATAGATAATCAATCCTGGACAAAATTTTTGGCCAAAATAATGTTCCGTTTTTCATTTTCCTTTTTTGTTTTCAATAATTTATTTGCTCCTGATGATGATTGGATCTATACCTAGATATTATGATCAGATTTTAATATGGCTAACTTTACTTTTTAATACTATACTTCTCACATCTGTTGTGCAGAAGACATACACGAAGACATAGACCTATACACGAAAAATAAATAATTATGTTTGGTGCATCTTTATTTTCACAAGCGCTGAGTGTGAAAAATACAAAATAAATCAGACACATAAAATCCAATTTACAGTTAGGGTCTCTCTGTTTTGAGACTTTGATTCAGTATTATCTGCATTCACGAATCTCCGTTATTTTTTATAATTTTTTTTTTTAAAATGTTTGTACTTTTCATTGAAATAAGTAGTTTTACAGGGTGTCTCATAAAGAACGTACCCGCCAGAAACGGCCATTTTTGCTTACTTAAATCATTCTTATCCTCGTTTTAGCTATATATTATTAAAATCTGTACTTTTTATGAACACTATCTGTGAAGAACCAAGAAACTGTGAAAAATCACCAATCACTGAACTTTTCCCCTAAACCATGATGCCAAAACCTCTACTTTGTCCACGGGCTACATTAGCAGAGGAATCCATGGATGAAAATATTCCCGACATAAAATGATTTAAAGAGCCTCCTGGCCAATAATACTCTCAAAATTCCCAGGTCCATTTGCTGGTTTTAGAGGTTTTTGTTCAGATTATCTACGCACTTCAGCATATTGCGGCTGATTGTTCCTGTTCTTTGACGACCAAATCTCTCTCCTTGCACCTTTTAAGTCTTGCCAGCTCCAGATTTTTTTTTCTCTGCTCCCCTTAATTGCCATCTACTAGGAACCCCCTACATTGAGGAAAACCGTTTACCCATTCACGATGAACGAATGTCCTTAAACCCATATCATGCGTAAATATACCCATTGTAGGAGGCCACGCGCCAATGCCCATATTTGAAATTTAAAAGTGTGCGTTTAAAACCAAATTCATATTTGTATTATGATGGGAGACGGTGAGGCATTTAGGTCACTTCATTCTGAAGAACAAATTAATGCACGTTTCAGGTACTTTTTAGGCATTACATGTGAACAAATTAATTGAATCTGAGGAATACGTGTGCTCAAATCCATAACAAATACAATGTACATGTCTCTCTGCTATTGCTAGCCGTGGACAAAGTTGGTTTGCATCATTTTTAGGGAAATAGTTATTGTTTGGTTATTTTTTTACCGTTTTCTTTCTTGTTTTCACCATATGTTCATAAAAGTACATATTTTCATAATATAAAGCTAAAACGAGGTAAGAATTGATTAAGTAAGCAAAAATGGCCGTTTCTGGAGGGTAACGTTCTTTCTGAGACACCCTGTATGTCCCATAATGTCCTTTTTTGAAGAGGCCTTTTAAATGCCACAGTTAACAATAAACATTTTTTTGTGTCCAAAAGTGTTTTTTTTAATTTGCCATTTAAAGTGGCACCACCCGATCCTCAGCCTCAACTCCACCTTTCACAGCATCGAACGTGCGATTTTTTAAGTATCATTAGAAACCTGTTATTCTTCGCATTCAGCAGTCCTGCAAATATGTGACTGGCTTTCTTTCCCATTTTGATGTACAAGGCTTAAAATATGGTTGGGCCTAACGGTAACAAGCATATTATTTTGTAAAGTTTCTAAGGCTATTGTAATACACACCACCAGGTACACACAAATTACCACTCACATTATAATGGTACGTTTGGATCAAATTAAATTTTGGAATTTAAGGTGCAAACGAGAGATTTTGAGGCACCCAAATTGTGTCCGTACTAATGATTTCATATAGAAAAGACCTCAATAGATTTTTACCTTGTGTTTCCCTACAAAAATGTCTTAAAGTGAGAAAAAACGTGATTTATGATTGGCTTATAATCAATGTAAAACATAGGCTGAATTTCGTATTTTGCTCCATACAACATTACAAATTTTTCACAATTTTTGTATCAAAGAAACCTTTCCTCAGCTTAATCCTTTCAGATGGGGATATTTTTTTGATGGAAAGCCTTATATCATGGCAAAAATCAGTACTTTAACCTTTTTTAGGGACACCTGATATGTTGAAATCTCTTTTTGCACCGTTAGGTATGATTGGTGATGGCCCTTCCTGCAAAATAGAGAAAATATATGGTGTAATCGGGTGGGGCACCTTTTTTTGCTTGTTTTTAAATTGGTAATATCTTATGTTTCCTACGAGGCCCTGTCACACTTGATCAATATTCCACCATGTTTGTTAAATTTTGCGTCTGACCTTCTCATGTGGCAAAAAAGTACAACACTGAAGATAATGCCAGGATTGACAAGCTATTGAGGTCGGTTCCACCCTCCACCGTTATGTATGACAACCATCTTACTTAAACGTTGTAAATTTGGGACATGATTAATTGAGTTGCCCAATTCGTAATGCTGCTAAGTAAGTTATCCAATATACAATAATCATAATAAACACCCTATGTCTAAACCAACAAGCTTGTCCACTGAGGATATGATACAACCCAAACAATTTGCATGTGCCTTAACCATAATTTCCCTTGGATAAAATCACACAAGGGTGTACCCGCTCTAGGGTACGACGCGAGACATCCTACCCCGGTTAGGGCACTGTGGAGAAGTCCAACCTTTCACGATACATTACTGTGTACATGTTAAACCTTTCTTGGGGTGATGTTCTAATTCCGGAGGATTTTCAGACCCATAGTGAAGGACTGAATGTGTAAGGGTGAAGTATTATGAATTGGAGTGCTGATTGAGGGGCCACTTTTTGAAGGTAATATGGACCATCTTAAGATGAAATGCACTATCTATTTTACACTCTCAATATGCAGAATGCTGAACATACTACCGGTAATTTAATGACATGAGATGATGATAACGATGACAAGATGATGAGATAAGCGATGACAATGACGATGATGACAATCATAAAGGTCAATGATGATGATGGTAAGGGAAAAAATACAGATAGGGCGTGATGATGACATGATGAAAATGCTGTCATCGTTGTCGTTGTCATCATCATCATGAACATAGTTGACATTATGATGATCCCAACAGCCATGGTGGAAAAACAAAAGCAACCATGACCAACATGACAATAATAATCATATGAGCTTTTTATGAAGACACAAGGCTTCACAGCACAGTGCCCTTTACCCAACAATACAACTGAAATCATCAACTATTATGCCACAAAGGACCCAGTGCACAAACATTTCTTTGTTCACTTGGATAACAGAAAGGTTTCTTTTTAAAGGTCCTGGCCCATCGCTAATAGTTCCTCGCCCCCCAGAAGCCTAGATTTTTACTCGGACAGTGTCAAAATTTTGGTATCAAGAAGAAATCTCTATTTTTTCTCATTACCTATGAAATCTAGCCAAAGGATGTTTAGTTTGGAAGTTAAAGCGAAAATGTACCCCATTTTTGGTCGACAATATTAATTTTACACATACTCTATGGGCTTAGAAATTTCACTTTCGAAGGGTTTTTAGTAGTGCAAGAAGGCTCCCATCTGCAATAGCTGCCATTTGGTACATTTGTGGTGGTTTCAGTGTTATACCTGCAAATCTAACAAGTGGCAGCTATGCAGATGGGGCCTTCTTTCACTAAACCTCGTTTTTAAGCTCTCGCATCAAAACGATTGAAATTCCGTCAGGAAACTTTACATATGGGGTTTGGAGTGAAGGCTCTATTACGATGAAAGCTTCATATCCTTAAATCGGGCCCTCCCCTTTAATCTATATTTTTGGGCTTAAAGCTCACAAATGCAAAGCCAATGTACTACTTGAATTTTATATTTATTTCATTCTTCATGACCCTATAACTCTATTAAAAGTAAAAATCGCAGCACTTAACCTCAACACTTACTTTTATAAGTTAAAGTTGGTACTTGGGCCTATCTTTTCACTGAGGTTACGAACGAATAGAAATTGGGCGCATTGATAATGACGTCAATAGAGGTATCAGCCAACAAAAAGACCCGATTTGTACTTAACAATGCTTGGCGCCGGGCAAAATCTGGCAAGGCTGCAAACCCTGCCAAGTTTCTTCTCATTTTCCAAACATATTATGATTTAAATATTCAAATTTCCCACCACTAACTGAGAAGATGTACACCCTCAAATATATATTACACAACCACAAGGAAGTTAAGACATCGTCGCGGTCGTGAGTTCTTTGAGAATTTGACAGATAAGACCGAAAGGTGCAACGAACTCATGCGTCTCTCTTTCCAATCTCTTCGAGCTTTTGCCTAAAATCACCGAATATTGTACAACGGACAGCAAAATGAATCCGGTCACTAGTACATATGGCAATTATTGGCTGATAAATTATGTGATCTCATTATAAAATCAGTTGCTACCACATTGATAATTTGGATCTTGGCCTACCACTTTTCTGCTAGGTATCACCCAGTGGTATACAGGCGAAGCTTAATCATCTAGCGTGTATCCCGGGGGCTTGGGCGCGGTCGATCGCTGGCGTTGGTATACATAATCCAGCGTGCATCTATCCGTCGTGCTATACAACTGTCTACCATGGCGTTCGAAAGACTGGGAGCTCCCGCATATATCGCACCACAGCCCGGACCGCAAGTATATACTTTTACATAATTTTAAACTTGAACAAGTATATACTCATACAGCCGGTTTAAAGCTCGTAATAACGGAACGTGACCATTATCATGATTATATCAGGGCCCCGCTTTCATGTGCATCCTCCTTTTGCTCCCATCGGCGATCGGGACAAGCATTGTGTGACTGTTCACGCACAAATTCGTCCAAAGTTCTGATACACAAACCGGAAAATCCACCATCTCTCTTCTCGATTGATTTCACCATCAACGCTTATTATGTTCCAACTTTATTGTTTTACTTGTTGTTCGAAGCAATTAAAGTAGTTTTAGTACCAGTGCCGCGTCGGCGTTGTCACATTCATCTATCCCTCAAATCTCGGCCACAAGTTCCATCTCTCCGGCATCTCTCGCGGTCATATGTCAATCTAGAACTACACACTAGCGATGTTTTTGCACTACCAGTCCTATTGATCCCGTTTAATATTGGCGAAGTATACATGCTATGAATTGTTTATCCCTCTTTTAATTATAAATTAGGTCTATGATGATATATAGCTAAACTTTTTACTGTACTTCAAATGCTTCGTACCTAGTTTCATGAACATTGGGATCAGAAATTTAGCAACACCACGTTGTGTATATTTTCCTCAGTTATGCATGCAATTATATTAATAGGATTCGCGCGGACTTCGCTTTTAATTTTGCCTTTATTTTTACTGCATTTTTAACCAATAAAACTCACATCAAATACGCACTTAAATTTGTAACAAAATGCAATGATTTAGAAATATAATTTTAAATGCGGCCAAACTGTACAACTTCAATTACGGCTGGCAACACCACTTAAAATGGGTGATACTCCACACGCGTCACGTCTGAGTTGCCCAAGTTTGATTTTTCAAACTTGTTTTTTGGGTGCTTGTTTTGTTTGATGTGTGTTTATGCGCCTGGAACTTCTTAAGATATTAAAACCTATAATCAACTTGGCATTATCTGTCTCCTTAGTTTTTAGCTTATTTACATAAAACATGGGGGGGCTTTGCATGTGACCTTTAAATAACCACAATGAAATTGATTCTTGGCATGCAGTACAAACATATTTACCAAATAATTAAGATAATTTGTAGCTATCATCCTGGGGTTTCCATTGTAAACTTTCCAATGTTGACAAAACAATTCATATTTTTTCAAACTCTTGACAAAAATAGTAACATGGGTTTTCATCGTAAGTAATATTGACTGTATTTAGATGAAAATGCAACTTTTCGTATTTTAGTGCATCATCATCATCATCCATCATCATCATCATCACATCATCATCATCTCAATCATCATCATCATCATCATCATCATCATCTCATCATCCTCATCATCATCATCATCATCATCAGCATCTCATATCATCAATCATCATCATCATCCTCAAGTTAACATCCATCATCATCAGCATCAGATTTTACATGATATCCCACATCCAGTGTTGGTAAAAAACAAAGCAAACAGACACCATGAAAATACTAATCAGTATGGTGCTTTTTATGAATTACTCCAGTGCCTACCGAAACATGCAACTTTGAATCCTCGTATAATGCGATCACAAGGACCCATTGCACATACACTTGCTTGGTTTCAACTAACGTAGAATAACAGAAAGGCTTCTTTTAATACTATATATTTTTGTGGCTTAAAAAACAACAATATTTGTTCTTTGTCATTCAGTGCACCCATTCTAATATTAAGATCCTATGTAGCTATCATCATGCGGTTCCACTGTAACTTTTCCGATTTGACCAAACAATTCATATTTTTTTCCAAACATCTTGACAAAATAAGTAACTGGTTTTCCAGCTAAAATCAACTCCCTAAGGGGTTCAAACATGCAACCTTGGGCTTTCTCTCCAAATCATTTCGTTGGAAATTTTTCACTACATTGGGAAGAAATTGTCAATAAAATTTGATTTCACCTTCCTTGTTAAGCTTTGGAAAGGGATAAGCAGCGAAATATCGAAAAAATCATCAAAAATTCATATTTTTGTATTTTGTTACTGGCATGGATAAAATATGCGAACATAACCTACAAGTGGTTTGGCTTGAAATCTGTTTATTAAGACAGGCAGTACTTTTTATATAATTATGATGCAGTTTTCTATACGTGCGCATCAAAATTCCTTTCCCTGTGAATATCCCAGATTTATAAGCGTATTTGGTGTACCATGACCTGTACAGTCTTTGTTTCTTGTTCTGTATCTGGTGTAAACCACATCAGCTGTTTATGTAATTTTGAGCATCATCGCTGTATGCTATTTGCCGGGTCCGAATAAAATTTCCATCAAATACGTTCCATTTTTTCATTATAATCTATTTTAGTGTTTTTGTTCCGACATTAAAGTAGTTACATGGAATTGTACAACTATCTTTGATTTATATACGTCTAAAATGCATTTTTTCCACATTGTGTATTCCTCTTCATTATCTCTGCTTATCCCTTTAAGTGAAAAATAAGGAAAGCGATGACCCGATTTGGAGCATGTTAAAGCTAAACACCAGTAAAGGAAACCATAGCTAATATTGATGTATTGGCTTTATACAACACACACACATGCATTCTTAAATTACTGTCTGTCGAGACCCAGTCACTAATACTTTATAAACAATCTAATGACTCACCCAAAATTGTCTGTTATTCTAATCTAACATTCCCTCTGCCATTTTTTTGACAACGCTCATTATATAGCCTAGGTAAAGCCATTTTAAGAGCGTGTTTATGTAGTGGGCTTTGATCACTACAATGCTTGTGCGTATTCCCACTCAATGAACAAAACCAAGGCAGTGGCATACCGACCGGGGGGGGCAAGTTGCCCCCTCTGTCTCGAAAAAGCTGGACGATATTGACTAAAATGCATTTTTCAGCCCCTCTTTGTGGGGGCAATTTGACAAATTTCAGCCTAATTTGGGAAAATTCAAGTAAATGTTACGATTTCTCGTGCTAACGGGCGCATTCCGTCAAATTCGGACTTTATTGGAGCAATCAACTGGGACGACAATCAATGTTTGCCCTCGGGCGGTCCGACTTGGAAATTTGTGCCCTCGGGATCGACCTGCCTCGTGACCCACTGAACCGAAGGCAAGATATCTCTATGGTCCTGGACTCCGCTAAGCCCTAAACAGTGCTTTTGTTTATATCTTAGGAATTAATGGATTTGAGACGCCTCAAATTTCAAGATGGTTAAGTGACCTTTGACCTCCATCCCTGAATACATCTTTGCCCCCATTGGTATGGTAGCAACTTTGCTGATGGCCACAAACAAGCCTCAAATTACCCCTACATGACCTCTGACCTTTATATACGTCCACAACCTTCAATCCCCAACCCAGCAATTATTTATATACAAGTGTCAAAAATCAATCAAGGTAGCAGAAACATTTTGAAGCGTGGGATCAACACATCAACTGATGGATCAACATATTTCCTATCACCATAATCTCTGGAGTATTCATTTACTGAATATAAATGGCAAACTCATAAATATAACTCCTGTTCTAAACCTCTATATGCCACCATTTTTACAATCTACATGAGTCATACATAAATACTGTTTTCATCCTCTTAATTACCAATCAAGATATGTCTCCTCATCAAAATATACACATTTACCATATGACTAAGTCTCCAGGTTTTTTGAACCACTGATAAAAGTCTATCTGGCTGCTATGAAACCAAATGTAATAAACACATAACAGATGAAGTAGTGCTAATTAATAATAGGACTGCAATAGTGCCCTGCTGATTTCACAATAAATAATTCCTTTAAAAAGGAAAGGGGCACCCCAAGGAGTGAGTCTTGTTTGGGTTTGTTCTCTGTGGTTAGGGAAATCTTATGTAAGAAAGCAACGGTAGACACATATCAGATTGAATTCGTGAAGTTTTATATTGCAACTTGCTTAGTACAAAGTGTTTGAAATAAGTATAAAATGAATTATAAGAATGAAAATACAAGAAAGATAGTATGAACATTTTAGTTGTTGGTGAACCTTATCATACGTACCGTAGCATTTTTAAACTTTGTCACCACCATAGGCCCCCTGTCTTGCTACGACCACAGGGCCCCTTTGCAACTATACCAGGCCCTTTACTAGCTGCCCCAAAGTCCCCAGGTCTTTTCTTCATTTCAAACTATCCAAGACCCTTCCACACCTGTCTGGGAGCCTTCCCGCTGTCACAGAGCGTCTTTCCCAACTAACACAGATCTCCCTTCTCAACTCTACAAAGAGTGGCCCTTCCCAACGAACCCAGGTTCCTCCTTCAACTACACCAGGGCAATTTTTCTACATTACCTCCGCACCTTATCCTTTTTTATCTATATGGACAAATTCCCAACTACCCATCCAACTACCCTGGTCCCTTTTTTGGTATTACAATTGATTCCGCCTTGCGCTGTATGATATGGGCAGAAGCGCTTGACGGAATTAATCGCAATCCCATTTGCATACCATGAACCTCTACCAGATTTCCTTCTAACCTCCCAGAGTTCCATTTCCCAACTACTACCCCGGGTTTCTCTTTCCAACAACGCCAGGGTTCAACATTATACAAGGGTGTTTGCCAATCACCCTTCCACCAACACACCCATCCAGTCAGGTTCTCATTTTACACACATTGAAAATTGAACAATTAACTTGAAAAAAAACAATATATTTTAATGATTTTTATAAAATTGAGTGTTATCTATTTGTTTTTGAATCATTTTCATTTTTTTTTTATATTTTTAAATCTTTATTTTATTGGGTACTATTTGTCACATGTCTATTTTTTAACTTTATAAAATTGTTTAAAACATCTTTCTTCGATTTCTTTTTTTATGTATTTGTCGTTTTTTTTAATTTTTAATATTCGGGTTTTAATTCGTTCAATTAATTTGGATTGACTTTTTAAGTTTTAATACTTTGTCATATTTTGCTCTTTTAAATGCTTATTTTATTTTTCATTAATTTTTGTTCATTCGATATTTTGATTATTTCTTAATTTCTTTTTAACTTTTAAATTCGTACAAACTTGTTTTCGTATTTTATCTCAAGTTTCATTGTTTTATTATTTTGCGGTTTTTATTTTAATTAGTTTTGTTAATAATACCACACCACATCTTTCCTGAACAAACTCCTTGCTTTTCATATTTTATAAAAGGGAAAGACTGAGGCAAAAAAGATGAAAGTGGAAGTTTGAAGGGGGAGGGGCAAATGTAATAGATGGTTTGATTGAAAAGCTAAAGGAATCGATTGGAAGGGGTAGACAGAGGTAAGAAGAGAGAAAAATCGGCAAGAAAGGAAGGAAGTAGTAAAGACAAACGGAGAAGAGGATCAAATAATGAGTGGGTGAGATCGAAATAGTATGGTGCGAGAGTGATTCAATGCGATAGTGGATAGCGGAGGAGTCAGAGCTAGGAAGAAGGAAGGCGGGAGTATAGTTTGGATAGTCAGGAATATGAATCTCAACTTATTTTTAACGTTGGCATTTTGTTATTATTTTTTACATTTATTTTCGTTTTATGAACGTTTGTTAGTAGGCACATGGAATTGGAGTATTTTAGTTTTTCCAGTTACCCGCCCACCCTGAATTTTCAATTTTTGTCAAAAATTAGAAAATAAGATTTTGACTTTTTTTCGGAAATCTTAAATACAGATCATAACTTTCACTTCCAGCTTCTCATAATATCCGGCATGTCGTTCTGATCATTTTAACAATCTTTTTGTTTAAAATAATAAAACACTTTTAATAATAAAATTTTAATTCCCTACCAATGCTACTGACATACTCTGCGATCGGCTTAAAATATTCTCTTGAAAAATGCTTTTTGTTTGAAAACTGCAACAAAGTCATATGTTAATATATGAATTTAGGTTTATTAGACACCATCTTATACCAATGACGTAACATTTTAAAGAATGGATCTGGAAATATGATAATGAAATAGTGACCTCCTTTTTTCGAACAGTCAACCGGAAACTAACAATCCAATTCCATTGGTCTTAATAATTGTTTGTTTTTATTTAATCTGCTTATATTATTTTATGTATTTTTTAATTAATTTTAATTTAATATTGTTTTTTCTTTTTTAAATTCTTATTTGTTTCCATCTTTTCTTATTTTATTTTGTCTTTTAGCGTTTTTCCTATTTTTCACTCAGTGTTCAATTGGTTAATTCTTTTGAATTTTTTTTATTTTTTGTATTTTATTTATATTTAAAATTAGTTTCTTTTGTTTTCCATTTGTAATTTTGTTTATTATTATTGTTTATCAACTTATCTTTATTTTTTAATTATTTTAAGATTTTTTATTATTTAATTAGTTTTATCATTTTTATTTTAGTAACTTTGTTTATTGGTGTATTTTCATTTAGTTGCATTTGTTAATTACTTTTTACATTTATTTGTGTTCATTAACTTTTGTTATATAATTTAATTAATTTGCGTATTTTATGTATTTTTAAAACCTTAATTTTACATTAATATTTGGTTATAAGGTAAAAATTGTGTTTGGGAAAAAAACTTAAAAAACAGAAAAAAATATTTTCCTTTTTTATTTGTATTTAGCGGCTTTTTTTTCACATCCTTGTTCAATTAGTTAATTCTTTTGAATTTTTTTATTTTGTATTTTGTTATAGTTTAACTTTTTTTCTTTTGTTTGCGTTGTAATTTTTTGTTTCATTATTATTATTTTTCATTTTTGCCTACTTATTCCCAACTTCGTTAATTCAATTACGCTGTGTGGTTTGTTTAAAAAAGAAAAAAGGTGAAACCAAAACCCATGGGCACATCTTTCCTGGTACCAAACGCTCGAACAAAACTAAATAACAACCTGAATCAAACTTCTCCTTTACCATTTCGAACCCAGGACCAACGGGGGAAAATAATACAATGGGAAGTACCTTAGACCGCTGCGCTACAAATTTGAACTGGCTATATAATCGTTTAATCTGCTCAATTGGTCACAAGGTGAAGGAAACTCGAGTCACGATTGACGCATGACCCATATGGCGTGGGTACGTGAGGAACCATTAACAGTGTTTTTAAAAATATTCCTTAAAGAATATGTCTGATTTGAATATTTTGAAAATTTGGTATTAGTCCGTGCATAAAATGAGCTAGGTATCACCTGGAAGGAAAGTTTATCTCATGTGGTTTTCTAGATCATAATTTTTATGAGGAATAAGAATTGTTGAGGTAAAAAGGCCGATCTGAACGCATCCTCAATATAGGGGGTTATTTACGGGGGGTCAAAAAAATTAAGAAAAATCATATATTATGGTACAGATGAAGACACATTACGAATATCCCTGTCCTTGTACTGACCTAAGAATATAATCTTATTCAGTTATTTAAGTATCATGTTACTTGATGTAGTAATGACACGAGGGTAAATAAGTTTGTAGGGGGGGGTCGACTAAATGACCCCCTGATTAAGAAATACAGTGAACATTGCTTAAAATGTACAAAATTACCACAATTAGGAAGTATTAATTTGGCCAATCCAGACAGTATTTTCAGGGATAGTAAAGGTCTGGTGGAGGTCTGATGAGGGTGGCAAAATGCAGTATTTTTGGGTGGCAAACATGGGGGGGAGGGTGCACTTCAATTGCTGACTTATTATGCCCTATACCAATGAGGTAGAAAATAGCTTGCAGTTTGGAAGGAAAGTTTATCTCATTTGTTTTCTAGACCAGAATGTTATGATGAAAAAAATATGTTAGGTAAAAAGCTGAGTCCTGAACGCAGAACCCGCCAAATGGTGGTTTATTTCCTTGTTGGTGGGGGGGTCAAATATATAATTATCATTGAGACAAATAAATTACTGACCGTCTAGTGACCACATCTAAGCATATTCGGGTATTTAGTCTAATGGTATCTGATGTAGTAATTATAAAGGGCAATAGTTGAGTGTTTTTAATCCCCCCCCCCCCATATTAAGAAATGCAGGCCCTCCTCTTCCCCTCCTCCGGGTCTTTCGTCTCCTGTCCTTGTGCTCGTCCTTCTCCCGGGCCCTCCGTTTTCTCGTCCCTCCCCCCCCCCCCCCCCCCCCCCTCTCCGCCCTCCTCTGTCACCCTTCCTGCCCTCCCCTCCTCCCCTGGAATACTGTTGAACCCTAGCATCGCAAGCGAAGCTAGTGAACGGAGAGGCAGATGACCAGTTTGGTTAGTACGTTGTTCATCCTGAACAATACGTTCAGATGATAGTAATAGTTCATCTGTGGATTTCTGGTGAGGTGGCAAGAGGGTAAAATACAGTATTTTTGGGTGGCACCCGTGGAGGGGGCACTGGAATATAAATTTGTCTTATATGTCCCTACCAGGTGGTACAAAATAGCTTCATGGGTGGTGTTGGATTTTTCATAGATAAAATATTTGTATGAATGTAAGTCAAACTGAGCTTTACAAAAATCTGACATATTCCTTTAAATTTCGCAAGGAAAATGGAGAACTCTTCTAGTGAATTAAATCTCTGCCGGAAATTAATTTTTAGGTCATCGTGCAAGCTAATTTGAGACACTCCTCATATATTTTCCCACCATATTTGGAACATCCTCTATGTAACATATATTGTGATGTAAGTAGAAATCCCCAATTTTTGGCTAAGTTTCCTATGGCGGTCCGGAAAGGGTGTAGTCTGTTTCACAAACTGCAAAAGATATTTATATAGTACTGCGCGAGCGATTAACGTTACCCCGGAAAACGAAGGGGTTCATGGATTTTTGTTGCATCAGATGGTCCGTTACTATGTTTTGTTTGTGAATATGTATCGTAATTGGGTCTGAACCCTTATAGAACCTAGCGAGAAATTTGAACGTTTTTGTTTTTTGTCGCGCCCTAAAAATATAAGCACAACCTTTTTAGAATTAAAGAAAATCAACTCAAAGAAGGGAAATATATTATTCCCTAATCTTATTAACTATAATGAAATCCTATCTTGTGCCTGTAACTAAATTTTATCAGTGAAGAGTCAATTTGCTGCATTTTATCCATAACAGTAGGCTTTCAGTGTGTTTTATGTCATTGAAATATAAAGTCATACCAAGACCTCTGGGCTGTTCCACTAATTTAGGTGAACACCCCGGTTTCACTGCCCATCCCAGGACATAGTTCCACACTAACTTAGTGCTTCTTTGCAGAGCACTGTAATTTAGGCGGGCAATACCCCGAGATGAACCCCAAATTGACCTGCTCTACCCATTTCTTTTTGTAAATTCCTCAAGTCCATTAATGCATAAGTCGAACACGATCATGTTACACGGTAGAGTGGTTGATTTGAAATGTACTTAATTTGAAGTATTTTGACCTTTGACCCCTAAAGCTTGGTCAAGTGATGAAGTCAGATTGATCTTTATTGACCTCTCATCAGGCCCTATGAGATGAGCTAAACAGATTTCTATTTGACCTTTTTTAATTTTAACACACAGTAAAATATGTTTTGACCCCTGTGACTTCAGATGACCCCCTATTGACCTCTTGACCTCATAACTTTTGTAAAGGGGCTCAGCTAATCATATGCATGACTCACACGATCAGGTTATTTAATCTGTAGGAGGAGTAGTGATTTGAAGTGTAACGTAATTTGAAATATTTTGACCTTTGACCCCTAAACCATGGGTCAAGTGATGAAGTCATAATTGCTTTTTTATTGACCTCTCATCACTTCCATGAGATGAACTAAACATATTTTCTATTTGACCTTGTTTTAAATTTTACACACAGTAATATGGTTTGTTGACCCCGTACCTCAGATTGGACCCCAGATTGACCCTTGTATCGATAACTTTTGTAAAGGGGCTAGCTAATTCATATGCATGAATCAAACCATCAGGTTTATCTTAATCTGTAGGAGGAGTAGTGTTTGAAGTGTAACGTAATTTGAAGTATTTTGACTTTTGACCCCTAAACCAGGTCCAGTGATGGAATCATGATTGACTTTTATTTACGCTCTCATCAGGTCCTAATAAGATGGGCTAAACGATTTTCCTATTTTACCTTGTTTTAAATGTTATACACAGTAAATAACGTTGCCCCTGTGCCCCCTACGTGACCTTGACCCCAAACAGCATAACTTTGAACCTTTCAACAACCTCCTGCTTCTGACCAATTTTGTTTTAAATATCCGATCAGTATGTGGAAGAGAGAGCCCAATTGTCAGAAAGAAAGAAAGAAGAAGAAGAAGAAGAATAATAAACGGTTAAGAACAAAGTAATTTAGGCGTACCGCCTAACTAATTAAAGAAAATATTAGAACTGTACATTTTACTGGTGTTAAAAATGCACTCCATAACCAACTACGGAACATACGCGGGCCATGTTTATTTTTAACCATAATGAATATGTGCCAAAAGATTGTGGCTGATCTTAGGGACGGCAAACTTTCTGAACCACGTGCCTTACAATGTTCTTGGATGTCAAAGGATCATTTTATATCAAGGTTACCTGCAAATCAATGATAAAGTGCATTGGTCCATGCTATAGTAATGGTCTTGGGCAGTAACATTTACGTCGCCGGGATTGTTTCTCACTCGGTGCTTGGCAATTTGGTACTGTCAGGGTTAACAGAATAAAGCCCCTGATAAAGAGGATTTTTTATTGGGGTGCGACTCCCCATCTTGAAATGACACGTAATAAGGCGTTAAAGACCACCTTTTTCTGCATATGTTGTCCAACCAAAGCCCCATATTTTTAGAAAATTGCACCCGTACCCAAAGACTCCAATATTTTTTGAAAGTTTAGCCACTTTCACCCAACTACCCCTATTTTGGGGGGAAACTTTCACAACCCATAGCCCTCTATTTTTTTTTATAGTAAATATTGCAAAAATCTCACCAGAGACCTAAATTTTTTTTGTGGGATATTTTTTTGCCAATTGTCACTCATAACAACCCCTATTTTGGGGCAATTAGGCTGTCTCTCACCCAACACCCCTATGTTTTTTCCAGTTTCTCTCACCGAATGCCCCTGGGTTTTTTTGAAGCATGAGCCTTACACCCATATCAATTTCCTATTGAGTGCCCCCCTCCCCGGACGTTATGCTCTTTTCTTCCAAAAATTTGTGGTGTCAGAATTTTTTTTGGAATGATTTTGGGGAATACTATTGTGTCTGATTTCCACAAGTACCACATGAACTTTACATACATACATCCACAACTACATTGTTAAACTATCATGATGTATTTTCAGCCTGCTGGCCTTTGAGGCAATTACTCTATGGCTTGTTTCATCCATTCATCAACAAGCTTATGGTCACAATGTCATGGCATCCAGCTGTCAAGTTCAAGTTCACTCGGGGCCAAAATTTAGCACAACTTTGGAAGCACACTAGTAAACATTTGGGCACTCTTCAAATCACCCCACAGAACGATCCCTGGGGGCCAAAATTGTTCATGAAACTTTCGAAGGCTCTATGACGTTCAGTATCAAGTTGTTTCCTATGTTTTGCACTGTTTTATCTAAATGAAATCCAATTTATTAGAATAGCAAACAATGGAAATAAGGTTACGTACAAGACAAGAATGAATAATAATATTAATGAGATTTATAGAGCGCCTTTTACAAAGCAAACATGCACTTGTACAAAAAGAGAAAAAAAAAAGAAAAAAGGGCAGAAACACTATACACGAATCCGACGGCGACGATTATCTCCCCTACGACGCCGTGGGCGCGCACTCACCATCCGCATGACTGGGGGGCATCTTTTTGCATTTCTCGTTATACAACGCGCGTTTTACGTTTGTACTTGTTACGCACAAAGAAGCGATAATTTTGATCAGTTCTGACGGCAAGGAAACAAATGTACATGTCTTGGCTGCACAAATAGCGATAAAAAGTTACAAAAAGGGAAACGAACTGCGTGCGAATTCACTCGCTAATTACACAAATGAAACAATCATCGTATCCCTTTCAGTCTAATCCAGAAAAAAAAAAAAAAAAAAAAAAAACACATTGTAACTCGCCGGTCCTTTTCATCACGTGTACTTATGTCCAGCGTAGCAAATTCCAGTCACAAACCGATACTAATTTTGATCAAGATCTCCGAATCGATCACATGGGCACGGAAGTGTCCTTTCTTAAAACACCAACATCCCGCATCGGAAGATGTCAGTTTTTCAGCAATATGATCGGTCTTTGGGAAACTATTCAAGTTTCCACGTACACGGAATATATCACCATTCTATTGTTTTACTTTTATGTTTTTGTCTGGATGTTTGAATTTGTACGAAAAATTATTTTTCTCACGCGGCTGTCTTAACCAATGTTTTACACGTATTCCAACCATAAGCGCTCATTTCTCAGTCACGCAAAGTGGGCGGATAACCTCAATTTTTTCCACACCAGTAAGACCCTTGCCTCTGGATTCCAGTTTAGGCCAGTCCCGACATAATCCTTCCAGTAAATCCCTGGAATCACGGTGAATTTTGTGTAACAATTAAAGGTAGGTTGTAAATTTATTACATGATATGGCTTATTATTTCTTTATCGTTAAGCATATGCGGCGTGTGGTGTACTGTGTGTTTGGTGGCAGGGATGCCCCCCAGTAATTGCGGCGACGTAGAGGGTATGTCCTTTCGGGCTTCCTCCCCGTCAGAGTTCGTGTATAAGACTTGAAAAGGTGTTACAGTACGGCATAAAAAATTGTTTTGGCTTGGCCGTAAACCCGACCGACCCTAAAAAACCTGCCGACTCAAACGTTTTTATGCAATTGAGCACAAAATAAAAAAAATATTCTGCTGACTGACCCTTAATTTGCATCCAACAATTATTTTTTTTTATTTTAACCAACACAGATGAACATAACAAAACAAGACAACAAAACAACTACAACAAGCAAACTAAAAGATCTTTTGCTATGTCATTGAAAAAAAGTTTTAAAAATATACTCCCCCGCCTAAAAAATCCGAACGATGATGAAATGGCCATCAACGTGCTCAACTTGCTTTCAAATGATTGCGCCAAGCCAGCTGGATAACTCTCTCAAACTTCCACATCATGTTCGTTATCAATGCATTAGGGGTCAACAGGTCAATAACACACACATTACGTGAACAACACTCGGGCATTTATTATTCTAATTCACATACATTAAGGCCTGTGACATATTCCCGTGTACCTGCCCGTTTACGTCTTACCCGGGACATAATTTATGCGAGCGGGTTTCCCGAACGTCATTTTTTAAAAAAATATAAGTTTAAAATTGGTGGGGAGCATTTCTTTTTACATTTAACTCACGAGTCTCACGAACAATATTACATACACATCCTAGAGAAAACATATACCATTAATGTATAACCCAGATTTTGATGCAAACGTTGATATTTATCCGCATTGCCTGGAAAGTTGTTGCCGCTGTCTTAACCGCAAATCGCAATACCACATTGCCTAGGCCTACAGCCCATTGGCATCATTTCTTGATGCCTCACACTCCCATTGGATGGAAAATTCCATTCACCGCATGCTTGTTTAGGTCGGCTCGTTAAGTGGTAGTAGCTGTACTACGGGCCTGTGTTTTACGTCAATCTCAGCCAATTTGTTCCAAATGAACCGGCTGGTCCCACGATCGGTTTTTACGTTATGAATGGCGTTTAGGATGAAATAAAGTTTAAATAAAAAAGTACACGATTTGGTAGTAAATAAAGAGTTCTTTCTTTGGAATTACATAGAACAGGTGTGTTTTCATCGCTGTTACTTCAAAACATGGAATATTTGAAGGTTTATTTAGTGTTCCGGGAGATTTTTTTGTTCTATTCTAAACTGGTGCCGAATGTTTGCACTCAGGAAGTTTCGGGTACCCACGGGTACTCGCTCGAAAATCATAACGATTACCCGGGAACGTCATTAACCGTTGGGTGCACAGCCCTACCTACAAACCTTTTTAATACGTAATTTATTCTATCGTACGATTTTTTCAGCGAGGGAGTATAGTACATCTTGTATTCATTTTAGAGTAATACATTGAGAAGATCTATAAAAAAATTTTTTTTAAATCAAGACCGACCGACCCCCCCTGATATTTTTTTCTTTTTTGCTTTTTTTAATTTTGTTATTTTTTTTATGCCTAAGTAGACTTTCAAAAGCAGATGCACCACCAAGACTTTGGATGTTGGAAGGCAACTCATTCCAAAGGTGACACCCAGCAATAGAAAAAGCATGATCATCAGCTTTCTTTTTTGGAATGCGGAATATCAAAAGAGATTTGCCAAATCTGAGTGTGTAAGTGGACTTATGAGTATGAGGCTGAAAATATTTAGACAGGTGATCAGGAGATTTGAAATGCACAGCTTTTAAAGGAGAATTTTGAAATGCACCCTTTTATTGATCAGTAACCAGTGGAGAGAATCCAAAAGTGGAGCAACATGAGTGCATGGAAATGAGGCGAGCTGATTTATTTTAAAAAATCATCATGAAGATGATTTAGATAACCGAAAAAACAGCCTACACAAATGTTGCAAAAATATCCAATGTAAATCAAAGAATTTTTTTTAATGCATGTATTTTTAAACAAATCTATAATTAAATTCTTTATAAGCAAGTTCACAAGCTGAAACACATTTTTATATATCATTATGAGCAAATCTGGTTTCCAATGCCAAAGAGATTTGCACAGGAAAAGATGGATATTAATTAAACGGAGGTTGGCAAGAAACTCATTTATGTAATGGTCTCTTTCACATATCATGTTATATCCTTGTAATAACAGAAACATGAAGCTTCATTCTAAAGGCTGGATATTTCCACATTTGTTTTTTATTTTTTAAATCTTTTTTCCTCAAAATTGTATGTATATCAATAGAGAAATAGGAATTAGAACATTCTTTTTCAAAATAAAGAAATTTAAAGTTAAATAGATTGTACACCTGTAATCATCAACACTCATTCTTATTCAATGGGCAGGGTTTAGTAAGCAAACACACAATATCATTGGTTGTTGCCTATCTAATATGAGAAAATATTAGATAGTGCATTGTAGCGCAAGTGTTTACGCACGTGTGTATAGGGTTACGCAGTGCACGCAGCTAGTACGGGTTGATTCGTTTTTGCCAGTGGGGGAATATTTTTGCCTTTTGAACTAATATTAATTAAAATATTTTTGATGATTAACAACAACCAAAACTAAATTAAGAATGAGAATAAACGATTTCTTGTTTTGCCTATCTAATATATTGGATGGGCAGTCCAATATTTTTATCATAATGGATACCAGCTGTGCCAGCATCCACTTCTTAAAATATTGCACTGCCCATATTACACAATATTAAAGAGGTAAAACAACGAATCCGATCTAAATATGGCTGCAGCATTTTTTTCTCGGACACTCTGTATTACCCTCTTTTTAAGGTCAACAAACTTGATGGATTATAGTAATACAATTTGTCTGCCACTTTCTTTAATTGGAAAATTAAGTAACCACTCCGGGATATCACAGTGCCAGGCTTAACACACAATCTTGCCCTTTTCTCATACAGGTTGGATTAAGAAAAGGAACACAGTTTCAAGTACGCAAGGAAGCTGTTTTAATACAATGCCCAGAGCAGGGGAGGGGGAAGGGTCAGCACATCAAAATGTTGAAAAGATCAGGCTACCCCTAAAAATGGATGCAAATGACAGGGTGCAATAATGCACCACTGCGGAAATTTTACCTGATGACATCTCTGAATTGTGTTGTAAGTTTGTGGCATATAAATACTCAATGCCCAATTTCTGCATTAGAATTATGCACATTTGCCTGCATGCATGTAAAGAACTTTTAAAATTCTACTAATGGGTTTTCAATCCTTTACTTTGTTTTGACTCTTTATCTTAAACCTTCATAATCCAAATTTTTATTATCTGTCTTACAAGCTAATTCCTGTTTTGACAGTCCCATTTTTACTTTCCCAGGCCAGTAGTGGTCTAACATTAAAACACTGCCTAACCTTTAGCGCCACTTCCAATCCTCCAAACTTTTGCCTGATATCTAATTTGTTTCATATCTGCCAATTTTCAAACTAGTTTTCCAATCCCTAATCTTTACCCCTACTCCGAACCATTATGCCTTGCTCTAAACCCAAACAAATCGATAAATCCCTATATAATAAATATAGAAAAAAATAAAAAATACATCCTATAAACTTAGAGGAGGGCAAGTGACAACTGAAGAGGAAAGATTAGCGTAGCGAGATGAAAATGGAGAATAAAGGGGGAGGGGAATAGAAGAGGGGAGACCCTACGGACCAAAGGAAGTGGTGCAAATGTATCCGACACGGTGTCAAAATACAAACTGCAACTGGGTGTGCTGTGCAATCTTGTATACTTGGTCTTTAAGTCTAACCCAGGTAAATACTTGATGTATTAAAAACAAGCCTGCACCCATATCACTACAATTTCAACATAATATAATAAAGTTTCAATTGGATCAGGTGTGTAATTATGGGGGGGGGGCAGGTCACGGTCAGTGCAAAAAAATTTCCTGATCACAGGCCAAAAATCCCAATTGCAGGGGAAAAGTTAGAAAAGAATGGGCTGATTTGGCATGAATTGTCCAATTATTTCCGTTCATAGAACCCTGTAATTCATTTGTCATTCAATTCATGCATGGCCTCCAAGTACTTTACTATTCAAGGAATGACCTACATCTCGCAGGCTATTTGGATACATTCCATGAGCATGTTGCTCCAGTAAGTCTTAAGAGAACATTCAAGCCTCTTTTTTATGGCATAAAAAAAATTCCTTTTGATGTGTTGACTTAAGTTCAAAGATTGCCAGTGGGTTCATGTATTGTGAACCTTAAAATGTGCCACGGGATATTTAGGGGACATATGTGATCCAAGAACTCAATCCCAGCCTTCCCCAGTCAGGATTTGCATATCGTCGTCTGAACCAATTGTGCCTCAAGCCCGCAGGGGCCACTCAAGTATGTGGCCTTTTGGACATTTTGATTCAGCTTTGCTCGTAACACCTAATACCTGATCAGAATGACTGAAATTTTTGCTCAACTCTTGAATGATATTTAAAACAGATGATGCAAATCATAATGCAGAACCCATACTACTCTCTTAAATGTACCAAGTTGAAAATTTCACTCCCCAAAAGAGTAAAGCTTGTAAACCACTCCAAAGTGGTTTTGTACTTTAAACAGAGCAATTTCAACTCAAAATGAATGAAAAAAACTCAAAAGAGTGGACTGCCACTTTTTTCGTGTTGTACTTTGTTTAACTCCTCAAAAGGAGTTGTCCTCATAACCCCTCAAATGAGTGGAAAATCACTCTTTTTGGAGTGATTTTCACTCCTTTGAGAAGAAATTTTGTACCTCTTTCAAAGTAAAACCAACTCATCTTGGAGTGGTTTTACAAGCATTTTATTCCTTTTGAAGAGTGAATTTTCCACAATTACATTTAGAGAGTAGAATTGCCTGGAAACTGTTGCACTCTTGACTTACTAATTGTGCAAAAGCATGCTAAGAATACAATGCTGTAGAGCAAAGTTATATAAGATATATGATTTTTGTTATAAAGGAGGTATAGGACGACTGTAATAACACAGTTGGAGTGCCTGTCTCTTTTTCAAGGATTGAACAAAACTCCACCATAATTTGCTGTAGGGTAATCACTACAAACAACCTCTCCATAGTGAGTAATGTTACCGTACCCATTTATACTGTGGGTAGACAGGAGTAAGCATTATCAATTTCGAGCTAAAACAACTTCCGTTTCTGCCAATCAAAAACCACATCAAACAAATACACTCTCTTTTTATATCATCATAACATACAAACACTTAACCCGTATGAAATAGCCAAGATACATTGATATAGCCAATAAAACACATTACATTTTTGAAATATTTAGGCAACAAGTTTTACAACCGCATCATGTTGGAACATTAGACAAGTTGTCCCTTTTAGTCGCCTCTTATGACATGCAGGGATAACATCGGGCCTATTCTTTACCTCAAACCCACAGGGGGTCCCTTTTAGTTGCCTCTTACGACATGCAGGGATAACAATGAGCCTATTCTTTACCGAACCTGCAGGGGACATGCTTATTATACGATATCAATAGAGTGAAATAACTTGCAACTGAAATATAGTGTGTAAAATAACAAGGAGATTTTGCTATAGTCAAGTCAAAAATAGGTATGCTCCCCACTGTTCTAACCATCTTGGCTGATGGCTCGATCCACGAGAGGGTGGAGGTGGGGTGGGGTGGGGTGGAAGAGTGTCTTTCCCCATCAGAACCCCTGTCCCCAAATAAGAAAGGCACTTGCCTTTCATGCTATAGGCCATGTCTAACTCCCTTCAAGTCCCCCATTTCAACTCTTCTCCCCCATACGCCCCCTCAAATTGAAATGTCTACATACGACCAGTCTACAAATAAACAACTTCGAGAACTGAGCAAGCAGGCAACTGTATTTCATTTGACTGCCTGAAATACACTATCAACAATCCTACTTACACATCAATTTGACAAAAATATAAAATACAACATGTTCATGAAATACCTTGTTTTACCATATTGCAGAGTAACAGTCTATGGTGATACCGTAACACATTAGCTCATTCTTACAGCTGTACTGACGACATGACATCGACACACATGTACGCGGGCTGCCTGTAACATGGATTTACCATGTCATAACCTATTACGGTCTACTGCTTTTGTGGTAATCACCTCAATGGTGAACAGCCAAGAGTAATGTTATTTTTGTATCGAGTGGTGCTATTTCTGATAGCATTATTCAACATCACATGATGCATCGTGAAAACCCTTCCAAGTTTGATAAAAGAATCTCCACTACATGCAAGTAAAAGTAGTGTAGAAGCTTGTAGAGCTAAAGTCTTAAAGGGGCATTCTGTTATCCACGACCTCGTTTTCCAACTTGCCTCCAAAAAGTTGAGAATTTTATATCATCTGAACTGTTATAGACTTAGTAATGCATGTATACTTTAGGCTATACTTTAGCTTAGGCAAACATGCAAATTTGATCATATCTGGAAGAAATTGGTAATTTTGTATTTTGTGTCGGTAAACAGAGATTACAACACATTGGCCTATGGATTCTTGGGATACAAGTATTTACTTGTAACTCCAAATCCCAAGATCGGAATCAAATGAAATTTTGGGAATAAGCTTCTTTCAAGGATATCCTGTAAACCATAAATAAAACAGAAAGTTCTAGAAGCATGAAATGCACTTTTAAGATGTAAGGGAAGTTGGATTTTTGTTTGATCTAAAAGAATTTTACAGAAGTGGGGCATGGAAAACTCCTGTGGATGACAGTCATGTAATTAGCACAAGAGTATGTGTAACCACAACCATAGCATGATATGATGTTGCTACGCAACCAGAGGGTACTTTGAATCAATCCCAAAATGCATTGCAATGTGTCTATATGCTGTACTAAGGAAAAAAAGAACAAGTTTGTCTCTGAAGAAATGTGAAAAATGCTAATGCAAAATGCAGGATTTTGTTTAAAAATTTTATTTCATTTTTGACCCACTTTTTTTCATTTTCATTTTTTTTCCTGAAAATTAAAAAAAAAATCTTTCAAGTGAGCAAAAACCTAAAAAAATGTGCTAAAAGACAAATTTTAAACAAAATGTGCACGGTCTTCTGAGACAAACTTTTTTTCCCCTAAATACCGTGTTGTTCCTAATAAACGCCCCTACGATTTTTGGATAAAACAATTCAAGAAAATGAGTTAAGCTTACCTAAATCACATGATTTAATGGCCGGGACTGTCGTAATCTGTATCATAATTGCTGTTGTGCACAGTTGTAATAGTTTAAGAAGTATAGAACTTTGACCTCGGGAGGTCCGAAAACAGCGTCCCCCTGCTCGTTCGTTTGTATTATTGGTAATCAGCAAAAATAAGCGTGTGTAAGGTGGTTTTTGCGGGATTTTTTACTTTCCATTTTTGACTGTAATAAATGCCCTCCCTTTTGAAAACTGCACCGCCCCCGGGGCGTTTATTAGGAACAATACGGTATATGGCATGGCAGTACTGAGGGATAAAAAGTGCTCACGAAGACATTTCATGATCATGTTAAAAATTCCCTAAGTACTAGCACCTTGTGGGCTAAAATGAGTGTAAAAGTCAGGGTTTTATGTGTTGAGAATAGGATTTTTGTGGGATCACATGACTTGATTAAAGTGAAATTTCCCAAAAACTGGTGCATTATGGGATGGACTCAATTACACCCTTTGCTACACAACCATGTGACTACTACTTCATTTCCATGACTTGATAAACAAGATTGGATGACATAAAATAGCCTGAATGACCAAATGTCCCCTCATGGTATTAGAAGAAGGCACCCCTAATGAGTTCAGTCATGATTGCCAACACAACTAAGCAATGAGTTTTATATGACTTTTAGGAAACATTTGGTGGATGTCCCAAGAACTACTAGCTTTTTAAAAATGTTTACAATCATAACTTATGAAACTAACAATAGAGAAATACCATATACAAGTGCACATTTCCAGATGTAAACTGTTCTATTCACCATCAAGGGTTTCACTCAGAGGGGTTTCACTAGTTAGACTTGGAATGATGAATAAATCCTGTCAACTTGAAAGTGAGACAAGTACTCACCTCATTGTAGCGATCACCTCATTGCAGCCACCGGGGTAAGGAATGAACACAACAAACTTTCTCCCTATGCAGGTTTGTATGAATACTTCGATCGAGCTATCAAGCCCTCATACATTCCTCGATCACCATAAACAGGTTGAATTTCTACCAGCATACCCTTTTAGTCCATTGTTAACATTAATTATACAATATTGTGGTTTACCTTGGATTTCTATGCCTCTGCAACACACAAAATTCATTTCACAGCATGAGCATGTTTACAGCATACAACCATGGAGACATGGATGGTATCATCATTATACTACAGCTAAGATCAACTTTAGTTTCCAAAAGCTTATCAATCTTCACCATCAGCACAGAACACAGAATTTCCCCACTGGGTACAACAAACCTACTTTGATCTCCAAAAGATGCACAGTTACAAATCCTGAACAAGAGAAAAATACTACTTACCCATAGAAACCTCACAATTAGACACTCCTTGTTTAATTACCGACAAATGATGCAGCAGTGATTTCACAAGACTGACCATATTTACCAATTGATATCACACGCACTATAATCCATTCAGTCAAAGTTGAAACCCAGGCTTGACCTTTACCATGCGAAATCAAATGCTATACCACATGTCACAGTCAACAAAATAGTGAACACACCAAAGTATGGGTGGCCCCAAGAACCAGACAAGGTCAGCAGTTAAAAACAATGAGGGTAGTCAGAAGGTTGAGACAATGGTGACTTTTGAGCTAGCCTAGCCACCAAGAAGCCTAGGGCTAATAGATGGTTAATAGTGTGTAGGTAATGAGTGAAAGGTCCTCAGGGGTAGCCTCATTAGCATGGATCATGAGTGAGAGTGAGTGAGTATTAAAGTTTAACGACAACTCAACACAATTGTGTTATATCGTGTCATTACATTTGTCATTTAACATTAAATATAAAAAACAACGCAATATTAAAACTTCATTTCAATTCAATTTTTTTTTTTTTTTTTTTTGACAAATGATGCAGCAGTGATTTCACAAGACTGACCATATTTACCAATTGATATCACACGCACTATAATCCATTCAGTCAAAGTTGAAACCCAGGCTTGACCTTTACCATGCGAAATCAAATGCTATACCACATGTCACAGTCAACAAAATAGTGAACACACCAAAGTATGGGTGGCCCCAAGAACCAGACAAGGTCAGCAGTTAAAAACAATGAGGGTAGTCAGAAGGTTGAGACAATGGTGACTTTTGAGCTAGCCTAGCCACCAAGAAGCCTAGGGCTAATGGATGGTTAATAGTGTGTAGGTAATGAGTGAAAGGTCCTCAGGGGTAGCCTCATTAGCATGGATCATTGAGAGCAGTGCTTTACATCCTCATCATAGAGGCCTTGGGTTACTGCTCTCAAACATCTTCTGTAAATGGGAATATTTTCACGAGCAGAATTTTTCGCGAATGGAGACAAGAAGGACATTTTTGCGTTGTGTTAAATTTGCGGTTCACCGTCACAGTGCTTGCTTTGTATGTATGTTGAAAACATTTTCGTGAAGTGTTATTTTTGCGGTTGAACTCTTATTCACGAAATTTGCAAAAAACAAATGCTCGCAAATAATTTCCCTGTTTACAGTAACTGTATAGGCAAATATTTTTTGCTAAAATAATTTTTGCGACTTTCAAATTTTGTTTATTTGTGCAAGTTGCTCTTTTCATAAACTCCTAAAACAAGTTGGACCAAAGGTGCGATGAGAGATTTCTCTTATCAGGTCACCTGATTTTTGCACTGCTGTAAAGCTTTCCATCAAAAATATCCCTCTCTGAAAAGATTATGCTGAGAAATATTTCTTTGGTACCAAAATTGTGAAATGTGTATTTTTGTATAGGAGCAAATACAAAATTTGGCCTATGTTTTATAATTGAAATATAAGCAAGTCAAAATCAAGCTAGATGATTTAAATCAAATTTTATTTCACTTTCAAGACGTTTCTGTGGGCAAATACAAGGTAATAAATCAATTGAGTGTCTAATCTATATGAATCACTACATCCGACTCAATATATGGATCCCTCAAAATCTCTTGTTGCACCTCTAATACTATACATTTTGTATTTTTTTTTAAATTTTCATTTCCAAGTTGATATGCAACATTAAAAAAAATAAACCCACTCTGAAAATAACAGATTAGATAGTACATTGTACTTCACAAGCATTTTATTACAGAGGTACCATTAGTTATCAAGAGCATGGAAGTTGGTCCATGTGGCCTTTGCTTTCATTTATGGCTCACCAGATATCCTCAAGAAAAAAGTTATTCCAAAAATTTCAGTTGATTCTAGCAGTGTTTTGATGTTATGGGCAAATAATTGTATCACACTGCCACATAGCTCAGTGTATTGTAAATTCTGCCCTTTACCAACATTAATAAAAGCATATTATCACAGATTTTTTTCCAATGCAGTCAAAGCTAAAAAATATTCATCCATCAACCTCAAAATAAAGTACAAAATTATAACAAATTTCTTCTAAAGTTAATCAAATCTGCACATTAGGCATACATACTCATGATATTGTACTTAGAACAATGGTTTAGATGATGTAAAAATCTCACATTGTAGGCAAGTCTGCAGGGTGACAAATTTGTGGATCACAAAATGCTGTTTAAAAAAATGCCAAAGAGAAATCATTTTGCTTGTTTAAAAATCTCTGACTTGACTTCTGTTTCATGCATATGAACACAAAGAGTAGAAAAAGTAGCAGATACACCACCATTATTTTAATTCAAAAAGGAAATGAAAATACAAGCACTATATTGTAAAAAATCTAAAGATTGAGTATTTAACACATTGACTTGGACAACAATACTGAGTCTCTGCCTGCATGAGACAATTACTACCAACTACAATAAAATGATTTTGTTAATGCATCTAAAACAGGAAAAAAACTACTTCCCTTTTAAATGCCTTTGTGTATTTTATCAAAGAAGTTACTTGTGTGCGAGGCTTGTAAGCTTTCAATGAATTAACTGCGCACAGTGAAATTTGTGATTGGTGACATTTAGAGGGCTTATGGAGTGTGTCCTAATAAAACTTGTACACTTATGTGGCATATTACTCACATTTTGACAGAAAAATAATGGTATCTAAAGTATTTTGGAATATTTTCTGATTTTCCCATTGATCCTAATAAACCAGCTACCACGCAAATGTTAATTCCATCCAAATTGCAATCCTATAACAAAGATTATATTCTATCAAACATGAATTGCCCAAATTTCCTTGGATCAGTTTTCTTTGAAAAGGGATACGCAGTTATACACTGGCAGAAATTTCTTGATAAAAGTGGATGGAGGGGATGACAAGTTGCTTGATTGGATGACAAGTTACCTAAAAGGCAGAGAGACTGAGTTATGATTGTATATTGATGCAATTTCTTGAATAGGAGAAAAGTTGATTACAAAGTAAAAATAAACTATATATAACACTGAGATTTAATTTTAAATTTTAATAGCATAGTGCACATGCACTTTTAAAATACTTTGTTAAATATGATCCTATGATCTTACAAGGTTTCTTGTAAAAAATTGCATACCACAATATGCCCCCCCCAAGAGCTTTGACCGGTAAGAAAAGCTGGAAAATCATGCTAAATCAGCCCTTTTTTGCCTGCTCACTGGGATATGTTTACCTCCAACTGGGAAAATCTGCCTCAAAATCACCTTCAACTGGGAAAATCTGCCTCAAAATCACCTTCAACTGGGAAAATCTGCCTCAAAACCAGGAATTTCCCCCTTTGACAAGTGACCCCCGTTACACTCCTACTTGACACCTAGTCAAAAGTGTGGTTTTAAGAGTGTAGCGCACACAATATTGAATATTTGAGAGAAAATGCAAAACTTGGGATTCGCAATATTTATACTTTTATAGACAGAAATCTTATACACCTTTTTAAAATCTGCATGGAAGGATAATTATATGGACTATCTTAACCTTGTCACAAAAAAGATACCCTCCAAACTCCCCCTGAATTCTTATGAACAGACATATCACCAACTTTTAAAGCAACATCAATCTAGTATTATTGCAAAAAGCATGCTATGAGGTTTTTAAAGTGTTGCGTGATATTTGCTGCAATATTTGCACCAAATTAAAGGTGCAGTGAGAGATTTCACATATCAGGTGTCCCTAAAAAATTGGAAGTACTGATTTTTTCCCTGATGTAAAGCTTACCATCAAAAATATCCCCACATGAAAGGATTAAGCTCAGAAATGTTTCTTTGGTACAAAAATTGTGAAATTTCTAATTTCATATAGGAGCAAATATGAAATTCATGTTTTATATTGAAATATAAGCAAATCAAATCACCTTTTTTCTCTCTTTTAAGACCTTTCTGTAACCAAATACGAGGTAAGAAATCTATTGAGTGTCTAATCTATATGAAATTACTATTATGACACAATTATTTGAGTGCCTTAAAATCTCTCTTTGCACCTCTAAAGTCACCTGAGAACACAAATATTTTTCAAATTGGCCTCTACTTTCCACAAATGCTAACAATTTCAATAATTTTTTTTTATTGCAACATGTTCGAAACATTAAGTAGAACCTCATTTTGTTTAGTATTAAGTAACTATGTAATACGCCTGGCACTGGGTTTCCTACAAAACCGGGGAATTTGTGTGGTAACAATTTAAAGGCAGGAATTGTTTGTGGGTTTGTTTTTCAGACTTAAAGTATTTTTATTAGACTGAGCCAAAGACCATGATGGCTAATTTGAAAGAGTGCTAAAGCAGTATGCACATCACCACAGTGTGGCATAAAGAATACAGCCATCACCAATCACCCAGCAACCATCACTTCAGCGTCACCCATCAACTGTCACCCACTGCAGTGGCGTAACCAGAGGGGCATTGGGGGGGGGGAGTGCTGCTTAGAACCCTTTGCCCCCTGCCATTCCCTCAAAATGAACTAACCTTTTGTACAGTGTCTATGGAGAAGGACCCAAAATCACCCCCTCGGAAAATGCTTTGGCACCCCTTCTTCCCCCTCCCCGCCATTTGCAAAGGTCTGGTTATGCCACTGGTCACCCACTTAACCAGTGGCATACCAACCTAGCTCCAAATATCAGAATAAAACGGAATACACTTGCATTTTCCATCAAATTTTTGATGGGAAATTGTGAGCCGCACTTTTTCGGTCCAAAATTTGTGCAAATTAAATGTTACGCCTCCTGTAACTCAGCTCTTTGGTATAAGTAAAGGGAAAATTTCAAACGTGGATTTTAGACCATGGGGAAATATTTCGTCAAATAAATTGAAGACGTTCAAATTATTTTTTAATAACAGGTTTCACTATCATTCACTTAAAAATTCGTGTGAATGTTACTTTTTTTCATTTACATAACCCGTGGAACAGTCCCTTGAAAAGTTGCACTCTTTTGATGAAGAAAATAATTATTCCACCATATCCTCCAAAAGACTTTCCTTTGTACACAAACATCTGTGGACAGTACAGCCACCCATCACACACACAGAGTCAATGCACTGTATTTGCTGTACTACAAGACCGCTCATACAAGCGTATTTATCCATGGGATTTATCCGCAATTGAGGGTATCCTATTTACCATTTGCGAGTTTCCAGAACGTCAGCGATAACATAGACAATCATCAGTTATTACTTTTTGCATATTTGAAGAGAAAATCAAAACATTTCTAACCACTTTAAAATGAGAAACAAATTAACAAATCAATCAACAACATGACAGCAAGCCTGAACAAAATGGATAAACTAATAAAATAGTGTTTACAGATTAAACACTTTATAAACATGTCTCTCTAAAAACATGACATGTCAGCTCTCTTAACATACACATCAAATCGCTACACATATTAAATTTCCAAACATTAGAGAAACTAATAAAATAGTGTTTACAGATTTAACACTTTATAAACATGTCCCTCTAAAAACATGACGTGTCAGCTCTCTAAACATGCATATCAAATCGCTACACATATTAAATTTCCAAACATTAGTTACCTAAACAACATCTTGCACCAGATTTCTAAACACTATTTTTGCAGAGCACATGTGCATATTTATTAAGAGAAGCATCTATGACTAATAAGGCTTTGTCATTACCTAGTAGGCCTTTTCATGTGTATCATCTCCAGCCCCTGTTTATGCATAGAAACCATACCAACCATTTCTTATTAAAACCTTCAGATCATCAACATTATGACCTAAAATCACACCAACAATTTGTTCAAATATTTTACTCCAAATAATGAAAAATTTTAGATGATAATAAATACCAGATTATATCATTTACTTACGTAAACCACCTTCACAGCATGCTGGTTCCTCTTTGTTTTGATATGCGCTACTCTGACACTGTTCTGTGCCCAATTGCTACATTGAATGAAATCTCGCATTGTCTCTATGGTTCGCTGACTTTCCCATTAATTGTGTTTCCTTCCACCAGTTCCCTAACAGTGTGAGGAGACTGCAATAGGTCGTGGCTAAATAATGTCAGAATTATAATAGAGCCAATCGGAAATGTCACACAGGATTTTGTGAATTATGTTCATGGTGAATACCACTGGGAAGGGGGATTTTAAGGGAGGGATCAACATGAAACATTATTTTTAAATTGATAAGAAATTCTTCAAAGAATTTTGTCACATTGTTCTGAATTTTTACGAATGGGGTTTAGAAGCTAGGATATGCTTGCCTCTGCAGTAGAAGGTCCCTGGTTTGAATCCCTGTGCCACTTGGTGAAATGGACATTGTCTATGCACTCATTTCTGGATTTAACCTGTATAAGGTCTAAACTGATTTAAAATCTTCGAATTGGCCAATGAACCATGAGGACACCTCAACCTTTGGAGGGGACATTAGGCCATTGGTCCCATGGGCATAAGAGTCAAATCTATGTGTTCATCCCTTATCAGCTGTTTCAGAAACCCCTGATTGCTGAATTCATAGGAGTGTTTTTAAATGCCTAATATTGCTGGAAGTAATGGCACACAACAGTGTGAATTAGGATTCAAAAGAAGCCAATGTTCCTCACTTTTGTTGACAAATAGCTTAGGATTTGAAGGGGAATCTTTTGAGGTCACAAAAACAGTTAATTTGAGACAGTAACTATTTTTAAACATTACTGGCACAATGGATGGCCAATTAAGTTGCTTTTCAGTGAATTTGAAAAAAAAATGCTTTAATTATAAACCAACTCAAGGTTTATATGGAAGGCAACTTAATGTTTTAAGGTCTAAATATTGAGGAACAGATATAAACATGAAAAAGTAAACAGTTCTGAACATACCCCAAGATTTCCAAAAGTTAAAAACTCAAAGATTCACAAAAAGATGCTAAATCTGCAGATTACTGGGTACGCACCCGTTTCAGTTCTTTGTGCTCAAGTAGATGTTAGAAGTGGCTGAATGAGGGTCAGCCTCAGGCTCTGAAATCTGCAAATGACTAGCTTCTTCATACGAATATCTACAGATGCACACAATAGCATCTGTGGTAGGGTACAGGGTGAGTCAAAAAAGAATTTAACTCGTTTTGTTCAAGTTTTCTACAGCAGTGAAAAAATCTACCAAAGATACCGATAATCACAATTAAGGTCATGGGTCGTATAGTGGAACACCTGATTTTGGAGGACGTTACATCGGCGCTAACTTTTTGGAGTTAGCAAAGTGACTACAAGATAAAATACTTGTTCCAACTGTCAAAATTTGGCTGATTTTAAAGACTATTCATTCTTCTTTTCAAAAATGCATTATTTTTCACATACATTATCATGTCGTTTAATTAAGCAAAATGATAAAGAAGTCAACGGGAGGAGCCGCGGTGCAGGAGCCGCGGTGCAGCCTCCGTGTTAAGTCTATGGGGAATTTGGGTTTGACATACTTAATATTTTTCAAATCGTTGTAAAATGAAAAAAATAGTGATATGGAGATTTTTTCTCTTGCCCAGGTTCCATAATATCTTAGTATAAAATCCACGTACTTAAACTCAAATCAACCCTTATTTAATGATAATTAACTTTGATTTAATTAAAAAATATTAACAGCAGCCCGCAAGTATGCAAACGTTTTCAAACACACAATGCATTTACCCAACAAACTAAATGCTTTTAATTCAATCACACAAGTTAAATTACGACCAAAACTAGTATTCCGTCACTAGTTAATAATGCCACATAATTAGAAGCTTTACCAATTAACTAATTAAGTACTAATTAACTCAATGTCATTTGATAGGCCTATAGAAGCGAGCGATGGTTCATTAATCATACTAAAATAAAAAAACAAACAAGAAACATTCGGATTGCTGGTAAGAAAGACATTAGTACTGCGTTCCAATAGCAAGTGTTTATACATGTTGTGATGATATTCAGACTTTCAAAGGCCAATCTCTATCACACATTGATCATGATGGCTATGATAATGTACATACCATATTAATTGGGAACACCACCCTGTATGTGTTTAACATTGAAATGTATGGCCATCTGTGGTACATGCCTAATACTTAAAATACATAAATGATTAATTAAAATTTTCTTACCTTAATGGACCCTCAGCCCACAACAAGATGATTATAAGCCGTACAAAGCCTAAAAGTATACGTAAATATGGTCATCATTACAAGTTGATATCTACAATTTCATACCCCCTGTACAAAAAACTTTGTAACGTCCAGATCTGTTCTGATTCTTTCTGACGATTTCAGAAGTACACTGCTTTTTATGTTTTATACAAGGATCATTTTGTACTTCTTAATTAAACAAGTTATTTGTTTAGACAAAAAGGTGTCCATTTTTTGGCCACCCTGTATGTCAACTTGTCAAAAAGCTGGAGATACCAAATTTGATATGGTTTGAAAAGCCTATTAGTTTGCCTGTAAGAAATATATAATTATCTTGCAGGTACTACTGTACTTCAAGATTTCAGCAGGTAACAATATTAAGTGAAAAAAGTTTTTTTTTTAGTTTTGCAACCTATAGTTTCCCCCACACACGGTATTTCAACGTCAACATTGCAAATATAGAGTCCTTACACCTCAGCTTTCAGAAAATTATATGGTTTTACTATAGTTTGTACATCATTTAATGCATGCTATCCAAAAATCGAAATTGATGAATTTACTTGATTTTCCATGATGTAACGCAAGGGGTCCCACATAAGAACATGACCATAAAACTAACTTATTTCACCTACTAGAGAAATTTTGATTTTTGCACTTTGCATTGCGAAGTTATTCTAACTTAAAGATAGGTAACCATTTTTCACTCCGAGCCTGGAATCACTGTTGTGGAATTTGGCCAAAGAGGCTGGAGGCGTCTACACAAGTACATCCTGACATTATTTGCTTGCTTTGATACCCTTGTGTAAACCTCACAGAAAAATGTCAATATTTGATTATTCTGAATCAATAACAAAATTATGGAATCGTACACCCAAATTTTGACGGCATTACTTCAATGAAATGTTCGAAACTGTTCAACATATCTTTTCGCGGAAAATGAATAAAAATATGTAGGCAATCCTGTGCAATAAAGCCGGTTGACCCACATTTCCACCGACTCTTTCATAACCTGATGGTTGGGGGGGGGGCCGTTCTTGGGGGGTCAATTTGAACACTACACACATTCAACGTCCAGATGTCTTTCCCTTTGCAGCTATCGTAATCCTTTCCTCTCCCTTTCCTCTCTTTCTTCTACTCCTCTCTGCTTACCTTTTCCCACTTTCCTCCTTTACCGCTAGCTTATGCTTATTTCCTGGTCAGGACCATGGGGCAGGGGGAATGCGATCCCGTCCCCCGCCCCTGTTACGCTAATGTCATGATTATGGTTTAAGAAATATTATCAACAACAGTGGTACAGGTTAGGTAATGCGTTATTTTAGAACACAAAAGAGAAAGTTAGTAAGATTTAGATAACATGGTAAACTCATGGCTTTGATGCTGTGGACGTGAAGAATGTACAACCGTGGTCAATTATGTTTTTGACGGTGTTTCCGTTAATTTACCATTATCAGCCACAGCGAAAAGGTAAAACTTTGATTTTTTTAACAATGACAAGTGGATATAATCAGCCATTGTTTTCATGTATAAAAAGCAATTCTAAACGGTTAAAATTTTTAATATTTTTCTGAAATCAGTATGTAAATCTTTTTGACTCACCCTGTATATTGGCACAATGTGCTGCAATTTTATACAGTAGAAACCGAAATAGGCAAAGGAGCTACTTAATATGCATATTAAGATACAGACAACAGGATGGGGTAATAAACCTCCCTTTTACAATATTATGTTTAAAATGTTATTAAATGCGGTACGTGATTTTCCTTAACACTTCCTACCTAAGGTACAAGGTGTAAAGCAACATTTTGTGTGGGTTAAAATTTTCAACCAATTTTGCATACGACATGGATTTCATGAAAATTTAATTCAGCAAAATACCAGTATGGTGTTTCTTTCTACAAGCATTGTAACAAGGCAGGTATAAATTGCAACAATATTAATGTGAAAATTGCTGGGTTCTCTCTCTCTCTCCAAATCATGGAAATATCATAATGCAAAAAATATTTGTGTTTAGGGAACACTCCAGTTAAAGACACTATCAGTGATGTGCTAAAATCAGCCAAATCGAAAAAATCACAAAAATCTGTTTTGCATGTATGCAAACAGTACAGGTATCCTAAATACCCTGCAAATGATAAGACCAGATAAACTAAAAGGACAGAACAGGGATTTAGTCATACTTGTCCGAACGGACACTTTACAAACACGTAATTGACTGGAAATCATATGTTGGAATACTGCGTTTTCTTCCTTTCTGTCAATTCACAGCTGGAAAAGGTAAACTTATGAGAATTCTACAGACTATCCTACAATTAAGCTATTCCTGCAAATTTCAAATATTTTTTCCAACTCACTGATTAGTGTCTTTAAGTCATCAGTAATTCACAAGAAAATAACCAAAAATAATGACGAGATGATAACACGTAATATCCGTTGACCGTGAACCTCTTGATAATTGTTGCGCTCATCAATCACACTGACACACTTGTGTAAAGTAATACTGGTTGATGAGGCATGAACTTAATGGGAATTTTGTTCAAAGGCCCATGCCAATGGTTCTAATATGGTGTCCACACAGCTGGAAAAATTCAATTTTACAAAAAGGAATTGGCACAAAAACAGCTGGGTAAAAGATATCCAGTGATCGCAGCAGGGAGAAACATTAAAGAGTACAAAAGAGGACAGCATCCTTTTAACTTCAAAGCATGCCTGATGTAAGCGGTATGTGGCAGGAAAACACAAAAACATGGTAGTTTGATCTCAGGGATGTAGCCAGTACCTCCCAGTAAAGAGGGAAGGTAAAATGATGGCAAAAACAAAATGCTTGATAGATTGAAGTGATACGTGTAAGGGCTGTTAAGACCCCTTTTTCCGCATCGTTGTCATCCAAAGACCCTATATTTTTTTTAACTTGTTCACTGTACCAAAGACCCCTATTTTGGGTGAAATTGTGAAAAATTTTCACCCCAAAGACTCTTTAAAATAATCTAAGGGAGGATCCAAAAATTTGTAGAGTCATTTGAAAACAACTGTCTAGAGTTTGCCCTTAGGAAGAGCACCGAGGAGGAGGAGGAGAGGGTATTAGTAGTTAATGACACATTAAGTGTCACAAAGATAATTTATTTCAATTCACTTTATCTCATAGACACGGTAGGGAAGGAAGCCCAGTTTTAGAAGCAGGAGGAAACTGGAGTACCAGAGAAACCTGCGAGGCGAGTATGGACTGGAACCAAACGCACAGAAAATCACGGGCCCGGCCGAGGGTCAAAGCTGGGACCACAGTGGTGCGAGCGAGGGGAAGACCCACTGCGCTAACTTGACCCCCAGGAGAGAGCATTCGAAATGCCAGCAGAGAGAGCAAAGTTCTAAATGTAAGATAATCCCGGCCCCC
>JAMKCH010042026.1:0-13388 GCA_023653785.1 Ophioderma brevispina
ATGAGCGACATTGCAGTGCAGTGGGAAGCCAAAGGGTTGCCAACCAACGCAGCCTGCTCAAGGCACAAGTACACAGAACAATTCAACCTGGCAGAATGCAAGCTAATGCAATGGATTAATAATGGTACCTCGCGGCCTCGGGCTCGGCAATGCAATCAGCTGTTTTGGGCGATTCACACAGTCCACCGGAAATGTACTGATACGCATATAGAAATATGAAACGACTAACCGAATTGATTTGACATGTCGTCTCTTTTTGTCATAGACAAATAATTGTTACCAAAATGATTTGGATCTTTATGGAAATAAAATATGTGTAACTGTAATTGACACGGCAAGGAAAAAACTTCCGATTCCGCGGATTGATACTTGCCTAATTGGTGTAAATCGCTGAAAAGTTTTGTTTGACGTCATCCAACAAGTACCTGTTCACTCGAAAGTTTTTGCGTGGGCTGGTTTTGAAGAGCTGAAGTTGATGATACATAATTGGTTCAACAAATAACGAAAAGTAATAACATATCAAGGCTAAAAGACACAAACATCCGTTAATACACTCTAAATTCCAAGAAATTTTTTCAAACATTTGTTTTTTTTTTCAAGATATTTTTAAGTGCCAATTTACTCACTAAAATCGATTATGAAGGCTGAGTATGAAGGACACCCGGAAGGACATGGCTACAAAATAAATTCTTATAGAGCCTAATAGTCCTCGATAATAGGCTTAATTAGATGGTTTAAATTACAATCATCTTGATACCACCCTGATACCACGTTCGTACGAACTACAAATGTTTTCTCTGGAATGTCAGCGCCTAAATACCAGTGGCGTAAATTTCTTTTTGACATTGGGGGGATCATGGGGATGGGGTTGATGAAAATTTATGAATGAAATGGGGGTTTGCTGAAAAGATCCATTACTAGCACATGTGCGCGCAAAGCGCGCTAAAAATTTTGCCACTTAGAAGCTAAAATCATTAAATATAATTGAAATTCGAACAAAATTCGCGCGAAGCGCGCGGAAATTTACCATTTTTAAACTATTATGGTAAAATATGAGGTTATTTTGGGTCAAAAACACATGAATGGGCATCAACATTGGGGGGATGATCGTACCCAGATAACATGGAGATATTGGGCCAATATAGGCCCAATATATCCTCAATATCGGACCAGTATTGGCCCAAAATTGGACCAATATTGGGCCCGGGCCAATGTTGGCACAGTATTGGACCAATTCTTGGTAATAGATATTGAACCAATATTGGGAATATATCAATATTTTTTATTGGCAAAATAAATATATTTTCAACCTGCTATATTTAAATACATTATTTAAATAATGTGAGCTTGTCAAATAGTTGCTATTTTTAGGCAAACAATTAGCCTTAAGCCAATATTGGGCCAACGTTATCCCAATAATTGGCTCTATATTGGCTGTTGGTCGATTGCCAATATGATGCGCCAATAAAAGGTCCGTTCATACTTCACTGCATTGCAGTGCAGTGCCGCAATGCAGCCTACCAAAATTGTCACTGCAATCACTTGCAGTATTGCAACGCAATGCAGTACTGCAACGACCAAAGGCTTTTCACACTGAGCCGGTGATCGATCGACTTTTGCGATCGATCGCTATCTATAGACTTCAAACCAGCCACCAAATTCATTATAATACTTTGCAAACTCTGACACACATATCGCTGTTGTGCTTTTTTTTTTTTTTTTTTTTTAAAAGTCAACTACAACAACTGCCGTAAATGCCTCAAAAAGAAGTATTTCGTGAGAGCAGCAGCTCGCTAAATCCTTTCTTTGGAAAACTTTTACTCAGGCGCTATTACGCATGCCCGTGTAGTATTCAGAAAACGGCTGCACTAGTCTTCAAAAACGCCGATCGATCGCAAAAGTCGATCGATCACCGGCTCAGTGTGAAAAGCCTTAATTAAACCATTAAAGAATGCCGATATGAAGCCGATATCACATTGCCAATGGAAAACCAATAGTGGCCCAATATACGTTAGCCACGTGATGCCGATGCCAAGATTACCGATGGGGAACCATTGTTGGGCCAATATATGCGTGCTATCTGGGTATTGACCATCCCCCCTCATCAAAATATTGGGGGGGGGGGTATCCCCCCCCCGGGATTTACGCCTATGCTAAAAACAGGCATCCGCAATAGAGCAGTGCCTTGATACGATATTCGGTGGTGGCATAATGCATCTGGCCAAGGCTTTTATCATTGTGTCATTTACATAGGCCACTTGCAATAGATAATCAAGTGAAAAAAATCAAAAAGGACCAAACTTAAAGCTCATGATATACTTCCAGTTGCAGCGAGCGATTGGCGTGCGCAATACCGTATTTTGACCCAATATCAAGTGTTACGCATGCTCAGGAGCAGGAATCGCTCGCTGCGACTGGAAGTATATAGTTTAGTATATCATGGGTTTAAGTCGCCACCACTGTGAAGAGGTTAGATGACTTGTGCTAATTAAGCGGCACTGGCACATTTTTCCCGGGACATTTTCCGCATATTTTCAACAAAATATGAAATTTCTTCAAATTGCCCTCAAATGATATAGTCTGGGATAATCTCTATTCAGCCTTTAATTTTAAGGGCAGGACTCAGTATAGGCAAGTTCAAAATTAGTTTCCATTTTTCTTTTCTGCTTTTTTCGCTTGTTTGTCTAACCAATGAGCAAATAACTGCATAGTAACTATAATAACGTCGAGGCAAAATTCTTTTATTTTTGCGTTGAGGTTTTTATTGTTACCTTCTATATGCAACATTTTATCTAATCATCAAAAACTGATATGCTGAAATGGTGTCCTACAAAAATCCAGTGTAATTTATAGGAAATTCTTCACGAAATTTATACCCTCTTGATGTCCCTTGAATCTCCCTTGATATTTGCTTTCTTTTTAAAGTGCAAAATCAAAAAATCTTTATTTTCTTACTTTTTTTTTTTTTTTTTTTTCCCCCCCCCCCCAAAAAAAAAAATCCTGCGTTCGGCCCTGTCTTACGAGAAATGATCAAGAATGGAACATTCCAACAATTAAGTTATAAACTGGTATATAAAGGGCCCCAGATTCCATTCGGAACTGAGAGCACTGGACTGACGGAAACGGGATTCACGGCCGCCATTCTGTACTCGGATGACCGGTCATTGGTCTCAAAGCAACCGATAATATCCGGTGTTCACGGTTAAAAGGGTTATCTTCAAATGATCGCCATAGTGGGTTTATGGGAATATAACCAGGGAGGTAGCAAACATTTTGTAACATGACATCTCAAACAAAAGGTTTGAGTGATTTTTGAGAGTCTCACTGGTTTTCTCCTCCTCCCCCTCCTCCGCCTCCCCAGCTCCCCATTCTCCTTCTTTCTGTCAACATACGAATTACGAATATGTCAGACATCATGCCAAGGGTGCAAAAATTTGTTCTTTCCTCGGGAACAAAATGCAATGTTCACATAGATACTTACTAGACTTGCAACCACTTCCTCGGAGCGGCGCTCCCAGCCCCCGCATTTTTTTTTGAACCCCTGCATCATGCAACATCTGCTATTGACATTTTATTATGTTTGTATGGATCCAAGTGTGGGAAAATATCGGATCCCCAAACATAATGATGATAAAATTGGATGATTTCCACCCAATATTTATTGGACTCGCTCTGAGTTTTAAAATATTGGGCCCGACTACGTCTCGCCCAATATTTTTGTCACTCATAGCTCAACCAATTAATATGGGCTCAATAAATCCAATTTTATACCAGACTTGGTCAAAAGGACAACTGCAGCAACGCAAAATTATCTATATGTTCAGGAGAGGTTCAAATGGGTCAACTTCAAATTACGTTACACTTCAAAATCGCTATACCCCTTCTACACATTATGTAACGTGATTGTGTGACTTTGTGCATGTGAATTGACTTGAGACACTCTACAGAAGTTATGGGTCGAGAGGTCAATCTGGGGTCAGCTGGGGTCACTAAGGTCATATTCATTTACTGTGGGTAAAATGTAAAACAAGGTCAAATAGAAAATCGTTTAACCCATCCTGTAGGATTTTAGAGATCAAATGATCAATAACAGGTAATTATCACTTGACTACAACGAATTATGGAGGGATTCAAAGACCACCAACTTCCTCTTAATGTCACCTTCATCGACTTCAAAAAAGCCTTTGATTCCATCAATAGGACCGTCATGTTCTCCACATTACGTCACTGCCATCAAAGCCCTGTACAGCCCTATGGTCAATATACGTCATCAAAGCCCTGTACAGCAACTCACGAAGTGCAATGATGGTGAACGGAAACATTTCAATAACTTTCATTATGTAAAGGATAACCACAGGAGTCCTGCAGGGAGATGTACTTGCACCCTTTGTGTTCATCATAGTTGTGGATTATCTTTAACGAAAGCCACCGCTGGGTTGGACTCCGGAATTGTAACACATCCACGTCGATCTTGGAGGTACCCGGCCAAAACTCTAAACAAACTGAATTGGCTGCTGACTGAATTTTGCGGATGATGACCCCATGCCCGCCCTTCTAAGTAGATCCCTCACGGGCCCAACTCAGTTGAAGCAAGAGAGTTCAGAAGCAAACGACATTGGTCTCATTACTCAGTGTACCCAACACAGAATACATGACACGACATTGTGATTCCTCATCGACACTCCAAGTCTATACGATATTCAATTATCTCGTGGACCGATTAGAAGTTGGGTCTATGGTTAAGGTCATCTAGTGCAAGTGAATCTAACAAGAGGAAAAGCCACGGCTTGGATGGCTTTGCGGGAAGTTGAGCAGTTATGGAGAAGAAACCCGTCCATACCATATAACCACCGGCTGTTCAACACAACATAAGTCACAGTTCTTCTATATGAATGCGAGTCCTGGGTCATTCCCAGATAGCACGCAATCTTGGCCCAAACAATGGTTCCCCATCGGAATTGGCATCGGCATCACGTGGGCTAACGTTATATTGAGCCATATTGTTTTCCATGCAAATGTGATATCGGCTTTATATCGGCATCCTTTAATGGTACAATATTGGCGCATCATATTGGCAATCGACCAACAGCCAATATTAGCGCCACTTATTGAGATAACGTTGGCCAAGATTGGCTTAAGGCGAAAACATAGCAGGGTTGAGAAGAACAATAAAAACATACAGAAATACGATAAAATCTCTCAAGGACCGATTGTTTTGATCAGAACAACAATATTTCAAAAAATATATTACTACTATAATGTACCAAATTTCAATAAAAAAAATACACTATTTGACCTAGCTCAAATTTATTTAATTAATTTATTTAAATTTAAAAGCAGGTGAAATATATTATTGTGCCAATAAAAATATTGTATTTCACAATAGTGGTTCAATATCTATTACCAAGAATTGGCCCAATATTGTGGCAACATTGGCCCGGGACCAATATGGTCCAATTTTGGGCCGATGCGCAAAATATTTTGGACCGATAACTGTAAGCCAATATGGTCGATATTGGTTATATTGGGTTATATTGGCCCAATCTCTCCATGTTATGGTTTCCAAAATGATATGGGGAAGCAAAGTAAAATGCATCCCACCCTCTTGCTACGCAGAATGCTGATGACATCAAACGAACGGACCATTACCCAATGGTCACACACCAGCTCAAAGCCTCGCTTTGGATGTGTAAGAAATTGACAGCTCCAAGTTTTGGGCATATTACTCCGCATTGACATATGACGACCCAGCTAATATTAGAGCAGGAGCAAAAATATCATTAGGGGCCTATTTAAGGGTTCGTTTACCCCCGAGTACAGAAAGTTTGATACCTTTGGTAAAGTTTTTTAAGGGGAATGGACCCTCTATCTCAATGCTAGGTAGGTAGTACTCTCAATCCAAATTGTGGGTATACTTTTTCAATAGGGTCAATTTAAGGTTACACAGGGGTCAACTTTAAAATGCTCCGGGCAATGCAAGTTGAAATGTATGGCCATATTGTCCTACTTGTCATAAGGATTTTACACAGGCAAGTAATTTGTACCACCGGCGTACTACAATGTTGTTTTGGATTTCTAGGGTAACAATGTCCAAATGTTAAAACAGAGAAAGGAAAAAGGTCAATCTCAATTTGTACAGGTTGTCAACATTAAAAGTTAGTCTGTTATATTTTAAAATACTTCCACAATTATTTGCCCAAAGGTACTTGATACTCGCAAAAAGGTATAGTTTTGATTATGCTAAACGTATAATTACGGAGATAAGGGTCAAAGGAAGTCAACACCGAAGGTTGGATTATGGAGTGCCCCAGTGACCTATTTTGTCGGCATAACATTATAACTATACGCATTGCAAATGCTATACAAACTATTTCTTATTTGGACACATTAAGCTGGATGAACAACTTCTTTCATTTTTTACTAAAATTGGAGCAACTTCTGATTTTGACCCTTGTACAAATGGAAATTGACCTTTTTTTTTAAAACCATTTTACCCTATAACCCCAAAACCAATGATCATAGATGGTACAAACTATACATTCTTTGGAATCCTTATGTCTAGACGGGCAATATGGCATACATTCCAACATGATTGGGGTATTTTAAAAATTTGACTCCTGTGTAACCTTAACCCTAGCTCTTCTTACCAAGCCTTTTTTGTAACACGATTTACAAGGGGGGGTGGTTACCACCCCCTCAAGAATTTGTTATAAAGCACCCGATGCTTATGATTTTGATACCAATGGATAGGTATGGTCCTCCTCTTTCCATTGATAACAAAATAAGTACCAACATACCTAGTATGTCGTCACAATGACGTCATCAAGTCCGCGAGTCGGCAAAATTGGCATTTTCCACAGAAAATAGGCGAAATCCAATTTTGCGCTGAAAACGTAGGAATATCGGATTTTCATGCGGTTTCAGCTCTAAATGATGTCAATTGGCTAGTTTTACATAAACATGGAGTTGTAGAGCTGTGCATAATGTTTTAACAAATGCACCATAAAATATCCTTGGGTGGCAACCACCCCCTACCCTTCGACTTTGACGGCATACCCTAACCGCGGTGAAGGTGCTACCTTCACATTTTTTTCTCGCTAAAATGACCAGAACGGATGAGAGAATGATTACCTACAGGCTGTCCCCAAAAAATGTTAACACTCGGGACACAGACATTTTGATAAAAGGAAAAATACGCATGGGTATTTGTTTGGTATCACTTTCAAGCCAATGAAATGAGCTTTAATTTGCCATTAATAATAATAAGCAACTTTTATATAGCGCTGTTCCACGAGACGCGATCACAGCGCTTTACAACATGAATAATAGGAAAAAGTTTTAAAACGTTTACAGATTGCTAACATTACAAAAACATAAACATAAACAGATGCATCATAATGCTACACATGATACAATATGGAGAGAGTGCAAAGCACTATTTTGGAAAAAGGTGTGTTTTTGTTTGCTGCTTGAACGATGCAATTGTGGCCGATCTTCTCACTGCGACAGGCAAGTTGTTCCATACCCGCGGGGCAGCATTCTGGAAGGCACAATCCCCTAACATAGTGGAAGTTCTGTTGGAAGTGGAAGTTCTGTTGTGTAATTTATTGATCTGTATATGGAGAATAAACTTGAAAAAAAAAAACAAGCCGAGGTTGATCAAGTCCAGAGCGTAAATTTGCTGAAAGGATGTAAATCTGCAAGAGTTCTGTGAGATAGATGGGTGCTGTGTTGTTGAGATATCTGTACACAAGCAGGACAATCTTAAATACAATCCGTTCTTTTACTGGTAACCAGTTAAGCTCTCTGATCAGCGGAGAAGTATCTTCCCGTCTGTTGGCAAGGAAGATAAGACGTGCTTTTGAAGTTTCTTGGTGTTTTTAGCTGTGATGTTAATAAGCAAAGAATTACAATAGTCCAGTCTTGATGTTATTAGTGCTTGAACTGCCTGTTTACACGTGTCTCTGTCTACGAATCGACGGATTCTGGCTATATTGCGAAGGTAGTAATTTGCAGAACTGGAGATGGAAGCAACATGAGATGTCATTGACATGTCCGATTCAAGCATAACACCAAGATTCCTGATGACAGATGATGGAAAGATACTTGTACCACCCAAGTTCAAAGACACATCTGAAAGAATTTTCAAATTATGATTTGAAGTTGCCACAAGGAACTCCATTTTGCCCTCGTTTACTTGGAGTTTGTTCACAGTCATCCAGCTCTGGAGTTCGGCAATACAAGCCTGAAGTTGAAAGATGGCAACTGCAGCATCACCTGGCACTTTGGGGTTGAACTCAACATTAAGTTTTGTGTCAACCGCATATAGATGATAGCTGATGTTGTATCGGCGGATGATGGCACCCATTGGGTAAGTATACATGGTAAATATTCCTGGGCTAACGCAAGACCCTTGAGGTAGTCCATACAACAAAGTAAGCCTCTCAGACATGGTCCCTGACACACAAATTTGGTGGTTTCTTTCAGTTAGATAAGAGGAGAGCCATGCCAGAGCAGTACCAGAGATGCCATACACATTGGTGAGTCTGTTGAAGAGGGTGGGGTAGTCTACGGTATCAAATGCCGCGCTGAGATCCAAAAGGACCAGAAAGACCGCATGCTTTTTGTCTATGGCATTCAGGATATCATTTCTTACTCGTAGCAAGGCTGTTTCTGTGCTATGTGAGTGCTTGTAGCCTGACTGAAAGGGTTCATTTAAATCATGGCTGTCAAGATGAAACCGGATTTGTGGAATAACTGCTTCTCCATGATTTTTAAAAAGATCTTGATGTTACTAACTGGTCTATAACTTTTGAGTTCATTTGAGTCCAGGCTGGATTTGTTTTATTATTTTATTATCGGTGTCACTATTGCAGTCTTTAAGTGGTTTGGGAAAGTTCCAGAAACAAGGGAGCTGTTGATGATGGAGGTGAGTGGGGTTATGAGAATGTCCACAGTACCATTTATTTCATTCCAATCCGATACGTAGAACAAAAGATATACTTATCTTTTGTGAGGGCAAACTCAACCTGGTCCGATTTCTTGAAATGCATGATGCAACATGAATACACTTGAGTTCATAGCACATCATCTTTCCATCTTAAGAGAAAACAAATAGATCTTGTTGTGTTTTTCTATTAAAAGAAAGACTTCGAGACTCCTGTCACCGTGTTTTGCCACACGCTCATCGTTGGATCTACCACAACGGCTCTTCTAAAGAGAAATGATGACTTCAGTTCTTGCCATTCTGGTCCGTTATTGGTCTGTTTGGCCTGCTACCATGTCTACTGGTGTCTTTATTTCCAATTCTCCCTGCTTCATTAGTCCTTGTAGGCCAATCATCAGAGGTTTCCCTTTCTTTTTTATTTGCGTGTTTTTGGTTGTTTATTCTGTCTACAGAATCAGATTTTCTTGGGAATTCAATAAGGAAGCGTCTGACTGGTTAATTTGGTTTGGTTTTAGCATTTTGTGTAATTTTGAGCGATTTGATAAGGCTAAATCTGCTAATGAAAGTGAAGTGACAGATTAATTTTTGAAAAACACAAAGTATTGCTGGTCATAAAGACAATATTCACACTTTATTGACAATAAAGTCCGAAAGGGATTGTCAAAATCTCCAATAGGTTCGATGATGGTTTAGGGGTCAAAGGTAAAATACTTCAAACTTACTTTACCCTTCAAATCACACCTCCTTCTACAGATAATATAACATGATCGGATGACATCACATGCGCATGAATTAACTTGAGACCCTCTGCAAACATTACAAAGTACAGGTCAATCTGATTCACCTGGGGTCACTAAGGTCAAACTCATTGGTTGCACTGTTAAAAAAATTTCCGTAAATTTACGGAAATTTCTGGCAGCAGTATTTCCAGACATTTTTAGGGTAAATTTACAGAAATTTCTGTCAATTAACGGAACTTTGACAGTAATTTTACAGAAATTTGTCTCATATTACGGAAAAAAATGTGTATTTTAACAGAATTTTTCCGTAATTTAAAATTACGGAACAAAAAAAAAAGTCCGGAAATATTGCTGCCAGAAATTTTTGAAATATTTCCGTAAATTAACATTTTTTATGTTTTTTTATTGTTATTGTTTTCTAAAACAGATTTTCCGTAAATTGTTTTCTTAATTTACGGAAATTTTTAACAGTGTGGTTAGGGCCTATGTTGAAAAAAAATCGCATCCGGCAGACAAGGTACGCGTCCTTTCGAGGACACAGTCATGTCGAGTGTCTTACTGATTTCTTTTACTTTCTGCCAACATACGCATATCTCAAACATCCCATATACGATATTGATATAAAATTGGATCGATTAAGCCCAAATTAATTGGTCGAGCTATGAGTTGCAAAAATATTGGGCAAGACGCAGTCGAGCCCAATATTTTAAAACTCATAGCGAGACCAATTAATATTGGGCTTAAATCATCCAATTTTATCATTATCATGTTTTGGATCCGATATTTTCCCACACTTGGACTCCCCAAAACATGATAATGACTAAACTTTGTCAAAAATAAAAGTACACGAAGACGAACTTTTGACATAATCAGATTTGTGTCAAAGGTCACGATAGGGTCATAGGGGTCAACAACATTAACCATTTCGAATTAGCTCAATTCTCAAAACTAATATTGTTATCTTGTAGAACTTGGTGAACACTACAAAAACGTCAATCATGACTTTAGGGGTCAAAGGTCGAAATACTTCAAATTACGTTACACTTCAAATCACAACTCCGTATGCATATGAATTGCCTTGAGACTCTGCAAAGGTTATGGGTCGAGAGGTCAATGGGGGTTATCTGGGGTCACTAAGGTCAAACTCATTTGCTGTCTTTAAAATTTAAATCAAGGTCAAATAGAAAATCTTTTTAGCCCATTTGTAGGACTTGAAAGGTCAAAACGTTAATTATGATCCAATCACTTGACTCATGGTTTAAGTGGTCCAAGGTCAAAATACATCAAATTACATTGCACTTCAGTTCACTTCTCTTACAAATTAACATGATCGTGTGCCTTATGTATATGAATCAACTTAAAGACACTCTCACACCACTAGCCCAAAAAACTGTTTTAATGCACGTACTCGGTATTTTGCATCGGCGATCGACCCTCTACAAAAGAAATGGGTCGAGAGGCCAATTTGGGGTCACATGGGTCACTAAGGTCAAACTCCTGATGATCTTGTGATTTACGCATCCCTCACAAAAGTTATGGTTGAAAGGTCAATATGGAGTCATCTGGGGTCACATTTGCCATTTAGAAGCTAAAATGGTTAAATGCAATTATAATTAGAAGCGTGTGTGTGTGTGAAGCGCGCGGAAATTAACTAATTTTTTAACTAATATGGTATTTTTTACGAGGTTACTTTGGTAAAAAACACATGTACGGGCGTCAACATGGTGTTATAGTATCCTTCATTATGTGATCAAAATATTATTTTATTTCATTATTTTATTTGAGAAAAGATTTCTCACGGAAAAGTGCTTTATTATGGAAGAGAAAAACAGAATTCCCCTAGTGCTATATTGAGATCAGGCCAGATGTTGATTACAAGATAGAGATTGAGCCAAGTACTTTTCCATCTGCTGTGTGTTGCCAAACAGATTGCAAAATGGGTAGTTTCCCATGATGTTATTAATTTAAGATGATGCAATGCAGATGACGTCATTTATGTGGGATCCAATTGGAAAGTGTTGGGCTATGTTTATGCATGATAATGTTGTAATGGCTGCTTTTAGATAAAAAAAACAGTTGTGAAATAAAGAGATTTTGCAAGTTTAAAACTTTGCCAGTAGTTTGTTGTGGATCTCCAGATTTTATAGTAAGATCAGTAAGGACGTTGAGTTTATCATTATTGAATTGTAATAGTGTTTTGGACATTCCAAATCCTTGAACCAATCAATTTGACAAAAATCATAATAAATCAGCGTTAATAAATAATAATTTGTGCTCAAGGCTCATTTGTTTGTGTTTAAAGGCTGACTCAGAGATTTCCAGATGAGGGCGCCCTCAATTTTCTAACAAATTGTGTTTTTTGCATGTACACAATGCTTGTCCACATACTAATCACTGTGTGAAATAACTAAGCTCAATTTGATGTCCTTCATATAGAAAATTACAACTTTGTAACAAAATTCCAGATCTGGAAATTTTGTTTTACACAGTGTTCTATGGTACTGCTGTACTACACGTAAATGTTTACTACATCAGAACTTTGGGATTGGGCCATTTAGGTCAGTGACTATCTTTAGTTCTAGTTGACTATTTTCAATTAGTAAACAGAAAATATACATTTCAAAATCTCTGAATCCGTCTTTAAATGGTAATTCTGACCTTGGCGTCCACAAGACGTAACAGAAATAGTCGTATTGACCATCCCCTCTCAACAAAATATTGGGGTATATATATATCCCCCCACCCCGGATTTACGCCTATGGTGTCCATGCGAGAGCTGGACTGGAAGATTGGACCAACTACCTCCAGTACTAAAGAGACGCAATACACTGGTGCTACTTTTTCACTACATGGAGAAACAGGCTTCAAGAACGTGCAAGTCCATCACACAAAATCAAGATGTGGAATGAAAACAGGAAAACTAGCCGACATGGCCACCATACAAGAGGCCAGGAGCCAGAATAAACTTACAGTGCTTCAACTGAATCAACTGAGAATCAACTGAAATCATAACCATTCTTCGAGGTTATCTAGTGATAAACAAAAAGTAAGATACTAGGACCATGAAATGCACCTTATTTAATAAGGAATTATATCAACCTAAACCATCCAGTAACAGCTGCCATGCATATATTTTACACTCAAAGAACATGAAGGAAACAAGTACTTTCACAAACTTTTCAGAATTACTCGACAGTTGCAAAAGAAAAAAATCATCAAGCAAAGCTCAGCAACAGTTTTGCCAAAATCCTCATCAATATTCAAAGCAATTGCTTACAACAAACATGGAACTCCATCCTTCAGTAAAGCTGCTGCAAATAAGTACTTCAAAGATGTCAACAATGACAAAAGTGAAAGCACAAATAAACATCCCATGAAGGTCATCAAATGACCACCGAAACCAACAACCAAATTCAAGACTATTCCGCCAAGTCTGTCAGGGTTAAATATCTACCTCCAAAGTGCAGAAATGCCAGTGCTCCTGGAATCAACTGCATTCCCTACAAAAGAAATGTCCAAGAATAACATGACTGCTTCATGATGTCATTCAGGGATTAAGAGGACCTGAAGTGTAAAGCCTGAAATGTTGTGCAAATGTGGGCTAAAAGCCTCCAAAACGGGATGAAAATTTGTGGACATTTTGATTAATATAAAGCTTGAATTTGGGCAATAGCCTGAACGTGCACTCCTGAGTCATTTGT
>JAMKCH010042027.1:0-12214 GCA_023653785.1 Ophioderma brevispina
TTGCTGACTTTCAACACCCTAGGAGCAAATTTGGAATTAACCCTGTTGCTGTTGCCGACTCTCAACCCTAGAGCAGATTTGGAATGAAACCAGCTGTTGTTGTTGCGATTGTTACTTAACTCGTTGGTTTGTGTTTGAACTCGGTATCACTATCAAGGGGCAGCATATGGATGAACTGCTGGTGCGGACTGTCACTAATATCACCTGACGTGGATTGACCGTGGTTATCGCAATTGAATGATTGTTCGCCTGTTGAATAATTGTTCTTGAACAAGATGCACCTCAGTAACATGCTGTTGGGGCGAAAAGCGCGATTATCACTAGTTACCTGAAAGTCACTTGTATCAACTGCACGTTGGGTGCGCTTGGCCTCATAACCTCTTCATGAGCTTCGGAAGCCTCTTCACGAGCTGCGGTAGGAGGCAACATCTAGTAACATGCTGTTGTCGAGACGCGCTTATCACTAGTTACCCCAACTGAAAGTCTGTGTATCAACTGCGTTGGTTGCGCCTTGGCCTCATAGCTCTTCACGAGCTGCGGAAAGCCTCTTCATTCACGAGCTGCGGAAGCTTGAACTTCAACGGTGTGAACTAATTCTTGAAGAGCAGCGATCTGCCCTTGTCCTTTTCCAGGAGAAGTGCTTATGGGACTTCAGTGCCCGTCAATTCATGTTGTATATCGGCAAAAGAGTTTGCAACATTTTTGGTGTCTGATCTTTGTGCTTTACACTATCAAGTCGAAGCTGATGATTTGAGGGGTTTATCATTGACTGGAGAATGGGACTTGGAAAGATCTTGCTTGAGTTGCTTGAGTTCAGTACGGAGGCTTGATTGGCTTGTACTAGATTAGCATTATCTTTTTTCATTAGGTCAATTTCATATCATAATTCTCCCTAATTGTCTCATAGAATCTATCACCAGGCTATACTCTCAGATCGCGAATGCCTGCATGCATGCCACGTGGGAAGTAGCAGAGGCTGTAACTGGGGGATCCACTGAACTTACCGAAGCAAATAAGCTTGCTCAAGACATTCAGCAGGAACTCTTTGAGAACTGTCTTGTGGGAGTGGTGAGGCGATGCCGCCGATACCGGTCTTCATATACTCAAAAATCATGATCGATATTGGCAACAGCTGTGACAGGTAAATTTTCTGTTGGAACGGCGAAGAATTGACAACTGGAACACCGGCAACCCAGTGCAGTCAAAGTGCAGCAGGCGATGAGTACAGTCACTACAATACCCTTGAGCATATATAATCTGTTGAGACATCACCATTCAGCCCATTTAGTCATGGCCTCCCGGTGTAAATGCTCACCAGGTTCAAATACCAATACTGGTCCTTGGTCTAGTCATCCCTGAACAACTTTACAAGCTACTTCCGTGGGTCCTCAATGACCATTCAGACTAACTTGTGAATACCACTTACTCTTTGAAGAAAAAACATAAAAGCCGTCTTGGTTGAGTTTGACCTTGAAGAAGACAACCCACAATCAAAAAAAAAAAAAAGACTGTTGGTATTTCCTTTCCATGCCAAGGATACAGCTCATACAGAAAAAGACATCTTTTTGTAGAAAAGTGCCATCTCAACAAATCCATACATCTTTTATAAAACCATTAAAACGTTATTAACAATTTTTAGCTCATTGTGTTTAGTTACAATTGGCAATTATTAACAAGTTGCAATGGTTTACAAGATATCACAAAATTAATCACATAGCATATTACAATTTCTTGTAATGACTTTGTATGTACTTTTTTTTTACATTTTACATTTAAAAACTTGTGACCCTTTTCTCAAATTTTTAACTTAAAGCTTAAACTACAATGGGCAACAAGACGAGGAAAATCTAGACAGAGATGAAAATTAACAATGCCAATAAATACACATTTTGCTTTTTTTTTTTTTTTTTTTTTAATGTTTTATGTCGCAGGTTCTCAATAGGCGGCCAGCGGGCCAAATCCAGCCCGCCAACCGTTGATGATTGGCCCTGGACTTGCTCTAAAATATAAAGGTAAACATAATAAATTCTGGTGTATTTGGCCCTCAAGTAGGTAACTTTCAAATATGTTCTGCATTCTCTGGCCCTTCAGCTAATATAATTGAGAACCCCTGCATTAAATTGACAAAATCAATGTAGAGGAATCTACTGCAATTTACAGAAATAATGTGCAAAAGGCATGTTTAAGTTACTGTTACAAATTCTCTCTCAGCAATGAAAAGTATAGATTACTCTGCTCTTTAGCAGAATGGTATATCATTGTTCACTTCTTCTCATAATGCTTTTTAGATCTTATCTGTAAAGCATTACTTTGTCAATTTTTGTTAAAATCTCTCGAAAAATTCTTACAATTGATCTAATCACAATATTTCTTTTTCTCTAAATATCAGCACTTTTTATTGGATACCAATGGATATAATTCCTCACAATTAACTTCTTTCTACCCTTTACTAATCACACACTTTCATTTTTGTCTTGGAAGATAGGTGCACCTTCATTCAAAATGTGGTTTCTTATTTCATAGTTGTTTGGATATTGGTGAAAAGAAAAACCCATCCTCTCTGTCAGACTGACATCACACACTTCCAATTAAACATTTTTCTATCCTAGTGCCTAATGCATATTTCTGTCAAAAATGAGAAATTTGCACTTTGGTGTCATTCTCTTTGACTTACACATACCTTTAAAACAATGCAAATTTCCACCAATTTGGCTGATCCTGCACCACCCAAAAAAAAAAGAAATCATTGTCTTTATGCTAATACAACTAAGTGAGTAAAATTAATACTCAGTAATACTGATCATTTTATCACCTGAAAGACAACAATGACATATACTTGAAATCTTAACTATATCTCTTCAATGGATCTTTTCATTGCCAAAAACATTTTACAAAGTAGTTATAGACATCACAAGGTATTTAGTACAAATTACCTGTCATAATCTTATATATTAACCAATACTGACCTATTCTGTAGTAAAGCAATCACATTCGAGGCCTCGAGGGCTTAGTGCAAGAAGGTCCCATCTGTAATAGCTGCCGGGTGTTAGATTTGGCAGGTATAACACTTAATAAGAACACAACTGATAAATGGCAGCTACTGCAGATGGGGCCTTCTTGCAGTAAACCCTCAATATGAAGGCATCTACCAACTCATAGTTCTCAGTCCATTATTACACTCCAACCTGTTAAACTTCAATCTGATCAATGTGTAGAAATTATTATTACAAAGTAATGTGAAATAAATTCTGTTGCCCTTTAAATTCTGGCAGTCTTATTTATATGATGACTAAAGTTTTAACAAATTTCCTGCAACTTGTTATGTCACAAAAATTTCACAGGTTAATTTCTTCAAATAAAGATCACGTTAAAACAGTTAAATGGAAAATTTTATCTCAAAAAAAAATGTTTATCACTTAAATTCAAAATTAGATACTTTGAAATTCTGTAGGAAAACAAAACCAACATACGAATATTATGAACTGTGTACAATAGAGGCATGAATTCAGTATTCTGCCACCACATCTTCAACATGCTGTTTATTCCGTTGAGCATGCGAGGATGCCAAATTCATAGGGTGGTGGCACAATACTAAATTTTTTCCACAATAGCTACCAAAACCATTTTAAACACACCTGTTTCAATCCATAAGAAAACAGACGCCCTTCAGTTTTTGCCTTCTTTCATCATGACCATATTTAGAAGCTATCCTATAGATGATGTGACCTATGACGTCACTTGTTGACATTCAGGACGCCCTCTGTTGTTTTCTGGCAGGCAAAATATTACAGTAGTTTCTGTGACAGACCACATAAAATCTGGTTATAAATTACTTGCAGAATCTTTCCTGATCTAAATTGGTCACAAAATGCAGCTGGTAGCATTAGCTTATTATGCTTGATAAGAAAGTTAGTATTATTTAATTTGAAACAAAAGTTACAGCAAAAAACAGAATTTCCCCATGCAAAGTATAGGTGCTTTTGCCTGCCAGTTTCTCTCTTACACCAACAGGGGGCGCCATAAACATAAACAATGTCACATCATCTATAGGATTAAATTCATACAAAGAATATTTGCGATGCCCAAATGGCAAAAATGATCAGAAATGAATTATTTAGCATAAGCTAGCCCAACACAATTAACCCATTAATAATTCATCAATACCAGTTTTTACAGTAAGGCCAACATAGAGGGCACTACATAAATGGCAAATGCAATGTGTGAAACAATTGACTGTACTTGGATTTTTCTCACTCTTGGGTATATGGTTGAATAGCCAAAAATGTTCAAATCAGGACCTATTAATGTCCTAGATGAAAACAACTCAATCAATACGGTTATTAGTTAAACCAATGTTTTAAATCTGGTTTAGTCCATGCTGAACAGGGGTGGCCGAATACACCTCACACGCAACACTGCTGTGTGAGGATTTATTGGAGCAAAAGATAATTGACCGGATACCCTTCCTGACGTCAATCCACAGTTTTCAGCGGTGGGCCTAGCCTTTGGTCAACCACGCCCACCATGCAAGGCAGCATATGCTGGATGGCCGCCATTAGCTGATGCCCTCGTAGGTAGATCTTTTTCATTCTACCAGGGTAACCAGCTACCCTCCTCATCAGATTTCCTTAGAAACCCAACGGGGGTGACGGTTTAGCCGCCGACAACTCGGCCCTGGGACAGGTAGTACTGGTTATCAGGATACCAGTAGCAGGCCCTCAAAGGAAACCTGACATAAAATAGGAATGTTGATTTTTACTTTTCAGGAATTTCAACTGTACAAGTTTCCACTTATTTGTTGGAATTGAACAGGTAAGACAATGGGGAAGATTAGCATTCCTACACACAATAATGCACAAAGAAATTCTTTTCAATTATACAAACAATTTGTGCTAGTTTTGTGCATAGTTTGATACATACTATTCTTTAGGTTTTAATTTCATTGTGTAGCAGCAGCAGCAGAATAAGAGGCATTCCTGTGAATCTCTGCATATATTACACATTACATAAATATTAAGCCTGCTGACTTTGCATTATGCCTGAGTTATTCTAAACCAATAAGCCTATCTCATTACTTTTGTGCTATCTACACTGTACAAATGATTAAATATAAGAGACTGAGTAGAGTTGCCATGATTTTAAGCCTAATATAGGCAATACACTTGTCTGCAATACATATATGGTACACTTGTTCAAATACACTTCCACAATGGTGTATAAGCAGCCTTATGGTTCTGTAGGGGCAAAAGCTTGGTCACCTTATCAAACTTAGATACTGGTATTAGTACGAACCTTTCATAAACTTAAATTACAAATTTATTGGGGCTGAATCTCTTGTCTTTTGAAAAAAAATCTATCATGTATCAACCTTTGTGGATTTGAACAGTGCTGAATTACACATGTAGTAACAAGGTAGAGAGCCACAATAGTGCATTATGGGACATCAGCAAAAGGTCAATACAAAAACATACTTCCCATAAACATACACAAATATCTTCATTAACAACAAACAATTCTAGAAACAAAATTATGTACTCTACAAAATAGGTAGAAAGTCACAGACATGGCACAAGGAAAAGTACAAACTAATCATTTATTTTCCTTTTAATTAAAGGAATGAACAAAAGCTTGATGTCTTAAAATTGCAGTTACTGTTTACATTTATTAATCCATACATGCCTCAAAATGTTTTAAATGAAGAGTTCATATCCAAAAATGTATTCATTCTTCCTAATTTGAGATATTGGTACAAATTAATGTGTCAATTACAATTAAAGCAATAACAGCACATTTTTTGAAGAGCACCCCAATTTATAAAAAAACAAGGCGGTTCTCGAACCACAATGATTGTGGTAATAAAAGAAGGTAAAGTAACACAACTTTAAGATCACAGGGAGGATCCATGACTATATGACCATTCGTAGTGAATTGACCTTGATTTGACCCAAGATAACCTTGAAAAATATCAGTATCAAAAGGTGACTATACCCCAGGTTTCATGACATTCACCCAATTGTAGTGATTTGACCTTGGATGAGCCCAGATGACCTTGAAATGATCTTGAAAATTTGGTATCAAAGTTTAGCTACATCCATCAAGTTCATAACCATACAACTTTGTGTTATTGACCTTGGATGCCCAATGACCTTGAAACTTTCAATTTCCAAGCCCTAAATGTTGATCACAAAAAAAAAAAAAAATTCCACCAGTTAGCATGACAATATAACGCTTTGGAGTGAGTTAACCTTGGATACCCCAATACCTTGAATGATCTTGAAAATTTGGTATCAAAAGTTGCTACATCCATCAATTTCATAACCATACAACCGTTTAGTTTAATTTGACGCCCATTGGATGCCCAAGACCTTGAAATGACTTTCAAATTTCCAGCACTAAATGTTTGACCACCTTCACTTAAGTAACAGGACTCACCATCACAATTGAGTGATTTTGACATTGATGCCCCCGATACCGTGAATGACCTTGAAAAAAATGGTGTATCAAAATGCTGACTACACCCACCGGTACCATGACCGGATACAACCAGTGTTAGTGTTTGATTTGGATGACCCAAAGGACCTTGAAATCACCTTCACCATTTTGGCACTCAATGTTGATGCACCCACCAAGTTTCATTCATCATCCTACCGACATGTTTATGATTGACCTGAATGATCCCTTGCCCTTAAATGACCTTCAAAATTTGGCACCAAATGTGGACCACACCCACCAAGTTTCATCATCATACCTGAATTGACAAGGTTTCAGCAATTTAAGCATACCATTTTTGACTGCATTTGGACCTTTTACCCAACCCAACATGACCCATCTTCAACTCGTCCGCCGTCTACTTGAGTGACATCTTTGGTGCGAAAATGGACCCCATATTTGCGTAGATCAAAAGATATAGTGTGTTTACAAGTCTTATAACAATTATCCTATTTTTGACAAATTTGAGACCCTATTTTTTTACCATATTGACCTTTGATCCATGACAACAACCACTTCAATCCCAGTCACAGCCTACTTGAGATGCATCTATGTTGCTAAGATGGACACCCACACTTGGCTTAGATCCAAAGATATAGTTGTGTGGACACCACACAAGCCCGGACGGACGAGGAGCAAAAATGTAGGCATGTTTTCCCTAATATCAAGGCATGGTCCTAAGGCACTATCAGTGACTTTGCCTACATACTAAAAATGAATAAATCAGTTTAAAAATGTTGCATACTGTAACAATGTCAGGTTTCCTAATATCTTAAAAGTGCTTAAGTGATAATATCAAATGCAGCTTATATAGACAAACCTGATATTTTCGTCATTAAAGAGTCCTTACAGACACTACTTCAACAAAAACGATTTCCAAATGTGGTACTACGTCCTATGGGCCAATAAATGCATATTTTGCTCTAACTATCTAAATGGCTGGACCGGTTTAACTCGAGATGTGTTAATCCAGGTAATATTAAGTGATAATGGCCTCCATGTGAGGGAGAAACAAAAAAAAAAAATGGAAAAAATCAACATGATTGGTCAGAACCCAGCCTTTAAATTGCAATTTAGCATCAATACTGTTATCAATTTTAACATGTCCTAACAATTTGTGGCAGACTCATCCACATACTTCTATGTAACCATAATCAGTTTAATTCAAGCAGCATTGATACAAGGCTGTAAATATTTACAAAGTTAGCTTTGGTTACATGTATGTTTCTTCTGCTTTGTTTTTAACAATCCTAGAAACTTAAATCCTTTTACAGATTCAATGCAAGGAATATGTGGAATATGGTTAATATCAATCACAAATAGAAAAGGCCTTTGTAGCCAAGATAAAACAGAATTTTTTCTAACTGAAGATTGCTCATCTGTATTCGCATTGTGCAAATATGGAATTACAAATTATCATATTTTTTTTTTTCTTATTGGGGTAGGGATGTGGGTCGGGTGTAGTAGGAGAGGGGAGGGTAAGATGAAGTAGAATTCGGCCTGAGAGGGCTTTTATGCATCGACAATGTCTCTTAACATACAGGTGAGTCAAAAAGATTTACACCGATTTCAGAAAAATATTTAAAATTTAACAATTTCAAAAATGGTTTTTTTTAACATTGAAATAATAGCTCTATATCCACTGTCATTGGTAAAAATCTAAAATCTAAAGCTAAGAACCGTTTCGCAAATTGGCAGATAGGTAAATTAACGGAAAGCAGCCAAACACCACTTGACACGGGTTGTACCATTCTTCTTCACGTCGACAGCATCAAAAGCCATTGAGTTACTGTCATTTAATGCTCAATAACTTTTGTATTTTGTTCTAAAAGTAAACCATTAGTTTACCTATCTTTAACAACTGTTGTTGTAATATGTTTCTTAACAATAGTCAATTAAAGTAGCATAACAGAGGCATGGGGGAAGGGGACTCATTGTCGCCCTATCCCCCATTACCCAGTAAATAAGCTTAAGCTAGTGTAAAGCAGGAAAGTGGAAAACGACAAGCAAGAGGGAGTAGAGTAAGAGAGGGAAAGGGAGAGGAAAGGATTGAGATGCACAGGGAAAGGCAATTGTGCTGATAATGGTGTAATGTTTTCAAATAGTGATTCCCAAGTCGCCACCTCAATCAGGTTGATGGAGTCATGGAAAAGTGGGTCAACTGGCTGTATTGCAACAGGATTGCCTCTATATTGGAAATTCACTTTCCGCAAAAAGAATATGTTGAAACAATTTCGAACATTTATATTGAATGCTTCAAAATATGATGTAAGATTCCATAATTTGTATGATTTCAGAATAATGAAATAGTTTGACATTTTTCATGTGAAGTTTACGACAAAGGTATCCAAAGCAAGCAAAGAATGTCATATGTACTTATGTAGACTCATCATCCAAAGTCTCTTTTGGCCAAATTCACAACAGTGATTCCGTGGACAGAGTGAAATGTGTACCTACTTTAAGTTAGCGATAACGTCCGCAATGCAAATTTTCAAATTTCTCTAGTAGGTGAAATAACCTAGTTGTATATGTAATAGTCGGTCATCTTTGTGTGTCCGATTTTTTCCTGGCTTTAGAAAAATTCAAACAAAACGAGTGTAAATTTTTTTTACTCACCCCGGTACAAAAATCAAACAAAAACTTGACATCATATATCATCAAATTGAGTCATCAGAATATCAAGTGCGCATGATATTCACAGTATTGCTACTAATTCAGATGGATACATGTTTTTTTTTTTCAGCATTTAATTTAAGGCGCTGCAGCAGAAGTGTTTCTATAAAACAAAATTTGAGGCATTATCAAAGTGCCTTGGCAAGACATAACACATGCAAAATCCAACATTCTACATCTCGTTAGCCACTGCATATTGTTGGCTATACAGTTAGCTACACCAAATCACCAGCAATTTCTGGGTTTTCTTGTTAACCTAAAGTAGATTTAGGGTGTGTTCACCCAACAAAATGTGGTCTTGGACCAATTCTGAGTCTACATGTGGTCCTCAGTTTACAACGAATCTGCATTCTTTACTAGAGATTTCTCTCATATGTTGGGACTCACACCACTGGACTTGGGCCTTGGCTCACATTCACAAATGTTTCGATGGTTTGGTGGAACTCAGAGATTTCTTAAGGATGGCGCCTTCAATGTTCAAACAAATCATCGTTTTTACATTACTATCTTTCCACATACTAACACTGTTGTGAAATGCTAAACTCAAAAACCGATGTCTTTCATAAAGAAAATCGCACTTTGTAACAATGCGGATTTCAGAATTTTCATTTTACAGAGTATCCTATGGTCTGTTGTCACTATGATACAACCTGGCACAAATAGTGTCTCGGCATGTTTTCTGATCATTATTGTGCCAAAGCCAGACCATTTTGAAAGTGTTCGAAAATAGAATTTGTTGCCTATGTCTGCTCTTTCATTTTACTCCTCGCTTGTAAACAACCGTGCAAAAGGTTGAGATAGAGTGCACCGAAAGACGCAAAACCCCCCAACTAAAAGTTGCCAGTTTTTGGATTTTCAATGGTCATGTTGTGGTCAACGCAAATAATACGTGTGTCTGATTTTAAACAGCAAAGAAGGTTTTCGGACTGAAGATCGAGAAGCCTACTGTGCCAATAATGTTAAGTTTGGTCCGCGTGTTCGTGTCCCATACACTGCAATGCCATTGAAAAATCCAACTGCAACTTTTTGGGTTTTGGGGGTTTTGTCTTGCGGGGCGTTCTATCTCAGCCATTTCTGGCACGCTTTTTTTACAACCCTGTATTTAAATGAAAGAGCATACCGAGACAATTCAATATATATTTCGAAATCTTTCAAATGGGAGACTTTGGCCATAACGATCGAAAACAATCCGAGATACGTTTTGTGCCCCGGTGGTATATGTTCACTACATCAAAATGAAAAATCTGATCATCTCAAACTTTGAAATACAGTATTTTTAGGTGACTATCCTAGTCTAGTTGACTTTTTTTGTTTATGAACAAAATATATTTTGAAATCTCTGGTCAGCCTTTAACTTTTTTGATAATTACAATATTCCGAGCATTGCAGCTGACTGTTAAGGGACTTGAGGTTTATAAAAATTTTGCTACTTAACTAAATGTATCACACAATTCAATTGTCAAAAACGGTTGCTGAATTTGTCCATTTGGTTTGATTTGAGACACAATTGGGTGCTTCTCAAGGCTATCTTTGAAGCTTTAAACACCTAGTGGTTTGTCTTACAGAAGTTTTCTGGACATTTGCTCAGATTTACTCTTACTCTACTTTCAGAAAGGCAGGATCATTTCTGTGGCCTGCCTTGAACAGTCCAGGTTGTATACTACTGCAATGTCTTTATTTGAATTTACATTATTATTGGCCACCCAACCAAAATGTAGAAGAGAAACTTGAATGTGAGACTCTTAAACAAAGTTGACAGAAAACTTAAATTTTTATTTGGCCTTACCATGCTATTTCAATTCACATATATTTATGAACCATCTTATTTGTCTCAATTGTTGGTCTGTCATTAATTTGTAATAACATTATTATTAAAGCCAAAGTTAAATCTATTGTATCTTCTTTTTGGAATGTATTATTTGCTTAAAGCATACCAGAGAAGTACTTGTGGTATATGTCTCCATGATGTTTCTGGAATCGTTGTAGGTATTGCTTCTTGTCCTTCAGGGATATCTTAGTGTCATCTATGATGGAGTTGGTCATGCTTCGTAATGCCTGTCTAGTCCCCTCTCCTCTCTGATAATCAAATTCACGGCTACTTATCCTTTTACAGTAAGCTGGAAAAAGATCAACATATTTTGAGAGAAATAGGGAATAAACGTGAAGGCTGGGTTTAAGGTAGTTATTTGCTTTGCTTAATTTCAATACTGATATCACTTCATGTTTTACTAAGTTGAAACTCAAATTTTATGCCATTAATGCTTTTAATCTATGTAACGCATACCTGCCAATCTTGGAAAGTTGGGAATTGTAATGATATCTGCAATCTTTAGGCCCAAGACATATTTCCAGCTGCAGTGAGCGATTACTGCACGCGCATGGGTAACACTTGATCTTGGGTCAGAATCCAGTACTGCGCACGCCAATCGCTCACTGCGACTGAAGTATGTCATGGGCCTTAAGAGGGGGGTCTACATTTTCATATTGAAGAATATGAGTCTACTAGCACAATTGAGATTATAGCATGATAGGAAAGTGTAAACTTTCAGCTTTCATTTGCTTTTTGTTTGAGGAAAATAGGACATTCCGTTCAAATTTTATGCTCGATTTAAGTAAGCAAGTCTCGCACGTTCAATGCATTTTTGTATACATTTGTATGTAAAAGTGCTCACCCTGTGATTTTAAGCAAATATATTTTTGTATTATTATGACCACATATTACAAGCTTTTTCAAAATTAATTTATTAAAACATTAAATAAATTCATTATGCATCAAACCAACTCGAAATTTTCAGCTCGACAGCATTTCTTATGTATTTCTTTATTATCACTCACCCAGTGATATTTAAGGTGGCTGTTAAGTCAGGAACTTAGTCAAATAGCCAGTTTTTAGTTTTTTTTCATGTTTAATGGTATTAACATGTTTTCTTTCCATATATTTGAACAGAATCTATATATATTTATTTTTTCCTCATATTTTGTTCATTTTACTTTTGCTATGTTATGCATTTTTTGACCAAAAACAACCACATGGCCTGAACTGCAAAAGGGC
>JAMKCH010042028.1:0-13119 GCA_023653785.1 Ophioderma brevispina
GGAGGAATATGGGTTAAAACAAGAGCATCAAGGGTGCAGAAGCTGAGGAATACTTTAATTGTTTTCAGTCAATGTAACCTTTGCCATCAAAAACAGATGAGGAATTTATATTGAACTTTTAGTGAATAACCATTTGTTTAAGCTCAGCAATGACCTAAATGTCCTCCAATACACACCTTTGACTCTAAAGCCTGAACTCCCTTATGACTCAGTCCTAAACAGCCATTTTGAATAACTTTAATGAATACATTTGGTTATGTGGAAAACACAACAATTCAAGCTTTATTCACTGTTAACCTTTAACTATCCTTAGATGACCTTTGGCATCTGAGCATTATATGATCTATCCCTAATGGATCATTCTCAGCCACATTGGAAAATATTCATCAATTAATGTGCAAGTGGTTGCATTAATTGTTTTTACACAATCAGATAACCTCTATACTTTGTTCATCATCAAATAGGCAAGACTCTTCACACTGCGAATTGTTATAGAATAGTGTAGGCGCAAAAGTTGATTTTACACTACCCGACTACCTGAATTACTTAAGTATTGCATCTATTGCTAATCTCATCACAAAATACACCTTTAAGCCTTCTCCATTATTTTTGCAATTTTTAATGTGACTGACATGATGGTAGCCATCGTGTACAAGTCTTACCTGACTGTACATCACCTGCACATATCTCTCATTATCTAGCTTGATGGGTAGATACCATATGACCTTCTTGCAGACCAGGACAATGTCTTGATCTTGTTTGTCATAGTGAGTGGTGATGTCCATGATGTAGGAAGATGGCTGTAAGCCCCTGAGAGTGTTATCTGTATTAAACAAGATATAAATGAGAACATGATAAAAATACAGTAATAAAACTAATCTCCCTGGAAGGGGTGTAAACTTGGATTATACTGACCTTTCAATGACATTTAAACTGGAATGATTTCATGTATTATATGTTATCATAAGTACCAATGACCTCATTTGACTCCTAGATAACCTTTAACCTGAACTGCCTTAATCTCATTATGGGTCCTTCAACCCACAGATTAATGTTATCCCTAACGTTGGTCGATATTGAAGTCTGACTTTTCACTAAGAAAGTGCTTCACAGTTTACCTGCCAAAATCTATATACAATTACTTCTTTTGTCTTAGAAGTAGATGACCTTCAACCTTACCAAGATTATTATTACCAAGTTAGGTTAATACTTCGAGCACTTATGCACTTCATCCAACCAGAAAATTAAAACTGGCACCTCATTTGACCTCTAGATGACGTATGACTTGAAATGTTCCAACTCATCTCAGAGCTTCCTACCTAAAGATTTTAAGGATTACTTTTTAATTGATGGATCTCAAACTTCCCTAACTTTGTCCGAAATGTTGAAAAAATTTAAGAAAAATGACACAATCAGTTCAGTTAAAGACATTATTAGTGAACTACCAGAAGTCAAAATAGTTGAAATCTGCAAAAATATCCTATAAGTGAAGAATAGGTCTGTATAATTCTCATAAGTTATTTTTTCCAACTGAAAAAAAATTACAGAAAACAAAGTAAATGGCAGTGTTTGAAGAAATGATTCTCCATTCAATTACATGTAGTACTAAGTGTCCGTATGGTTGGTAGTGATTAAAATATCAGATTTTGGCTATATCACTTGTAGGGTATGTTAGGATACCTATCCTTGTAACAGATATGCAAAAATTATGATATTTGATGATTTTGTTTTGATTTTCCGGTTTAGCAAATCACTGATAGTGCCTTTAAACCATCTCCCCCAAGAGGTCAGCAAATTTAACAACCACAATTTGATACTAAGGTATGACTATGAATTCTGCTTTTGCTGAAAATTTGCAAAATTTTGGGTTCACCTGCTGATACTTAGGCAAGGTACTATACCCAAGCAAAAAAATATGGTATCCCCATATGGTCTACAACTAATGAGTGATGTCATTTTGACCACACTTACTGGTGAAGACAAAGAGCCCAAACTCTTGTGCTGATCCTGGCTGGGAGATACCCAATTCATTGCAGATGTCATTCACTACGTCATGAACCACCGTACTACCAGTCACCTTGAGATTGATCAGAAGTTGGCTTGGTAACATGAACGGATGACGACGCACAAATCTACCCAACTACAGAGAATCAAGAAGGCATACAATATGATATGGTAGAAAATGGATGCAGCTAGTAGAATAGACTGCTCTACAGTGTGTCCAAAAAAAAACATGCAACACTTGGTGTAATGTAATGTAAGATAGCACTGTTAGTCCCTGAAAAAATCATCGTGATAGAGTCAATAGTTTTTGAGATATGACCCCAACAATCAAGTAAATTGCAGGACACATTTTACAAAATTGAGGGGCTGGTAACCACAAAACTGGCAATGAAGAACAGAATGGCAAATACAATATTGTTTGCAATCAACATTATTTTGCTTGCCTAAATTTCTTGCAGAACAACTTCTACTGGATCAAATAACTGCATTTACATAATTATTATTTAACTGATAATGATAAAACATTAATTTATTGGTGATAAAATACCTTTCAAGGGACAATACTTAAAAACTATGATAAGGCATAGACAAAACTTACCATTACATAAAATGATATCAATGCGTTGGGCTGCAACTTGCTTGTTTAATGAACATAATATTACATTCTCACCTTTATGAAAGTTAAAAAACATATGTTTTCAACACCAAACTCAAATCAGTATATTATTCTGTCATTTCAATTTTGGTTAAGGACAAATTCTGTGTGCAAACACAAAACGACGATGAATGATTTAAGCTCTTATCCCAAACGCTGTCTATTTGGACAAAGAGTTTGTTGAACTCTTATTCCTAAATTTCCATCTTTTAAGTGGTTAAATTTGCATGTTTTTTTGGCTGTTATTACCAATGGAACAATTCATATGTTAAATATCTGTAGCATCTACATGTCTTTAAAAAAAAAGACTTAGAGTTCATATTGGTGGTTCTGGGCGCAAAACGTACCGTATGGATTGTTGTTGATAGCGCCTCAAATTGGTTAAAGGGGTCCTGCAGGTTACTGAATTTCTAGCCTTCATATCTTAAAAATATTGACTCAACCTTTATGAACTTTTCAGAGACATTAAGCTAACAGGCCTTCATCTTACCTTACAACAAAGGTAAACAGCAAGAATGCAACCACAGCAACAGCTGTAGGGATGGCCGGATCTCTTTCGAGATTCATGAAGAATAAGAAAGTACAACAACAGTTAACAGGCCAGAAAAAAAATCACAAAGCTTTAGAACTGAAGTTCATCATCAGACGTTCAACACACAGATGATGAACTTCTAGTTCGAAGATTTGTGATTTTTTTTGTACTTTCATTAACCTTACAACAAAGAGTCCACATGCTTTGTTCAAAACTCTATGGCGCCTGTCACCCAAGTGTTGCGGTTTTTTTTGGATACACGGTATAAGTCTTCTGTTTGAGTGTTCTTATGCGTTCCAAGACAGTTAACAACATTTTAGTCAAATACAGTTCGTGATCTTTATTTGCATGGGTTTTTGGGGAAAGATAAAACAAATAATGAAAGGGATGATTACCCCCCCCACCGGCACACCACTTATGATACAATCTGTAGATTGGATATTATAGGACACAACAAAAATAGCCCTCTGGGTAACCAGTCAACATTTAATGCTTCTATATCTCTATGTAACTATACCAACCATTCTTACAGTATCTCTGATTTGCTATTGCATGACATTACTTTCAAGTGACCAATCAAAATAGGGCTTAGTTGCTGATAAATAAGCTGGCAATGCTCAGGGGGTAAAATTACCCCTAACTCCTAATACCTCTTGGATATATAGGTCTCCCAGAGGGTACCATTTTGGCAAGCTGTGTATGGTATCATTAAAATTCATTTTGGAATTCATGTAACAATGATGATGATTAACCAACAGCAATGAACAACTCTTCTGGCTTGTCCTCACCCTGGTAATATCGTACAATTCAGGCAAGTGTGTACACATGCATCAAATGTTGAAGGATATGAACGTATGTTTAATCTTACAAATATATACTGACTTCATCCATGCCAGGCATGGCCTTGCGCCCTCCGTACTTGAATGATGGCGTAGGTTATGCCACGCAATCATGGCGGGGGGTGATGTGCTGACTGGTAGTTGTTGACCTGCGGGAAGGTGGTCAGGTTACTGTTGAGGTACGGTTTCAGTTTGTACGTGCACTTGAAGAAGGAGGACATCAGGTACTAAGAACCTCCAGCTTGAGTACAAACTAGTCTATGAAAGAGGAAAAACATGTCAATATTTAGAATCGGTATATGCCAGCGTTTGCTCTAGGGTTTTTACTTGAGCATAAAATATTAAATTAAAAAATGCATCCCCAATTCTCAAATTGGGCACTTTTTTGTGACTTTTTTATAAGAAGGTCCAAACTTTAGAGAAATTCCACCAAGGAAGTCAATGTTTAGTGGGTTTTTCGGTCCACTTTCACCAAAAAGGCCACTTGTACAAGTCCCACCCCAATAAATTCCTGGCTACTGGCCTTGAATACTTATCAGCATTATCTACCCAAGAGAGGGCAGAGAAATAAAATCAATAGTTTGGCCAGCATTAATCAAACCCAGGACCTCAAATGAGACAGCAGGGGTTCTTTGCAGTCTAAGCTATCTGGGTTCTATGGCACTGGAGTGTTAGTTATCTATAGGTCTATGATTCAAAGTCCCTTATTTAAATGAAGCAATAGGGAAATTTGAACAATAGGACCAAACCAAATTAAGAGCTAATGTTAATTCTTTAAGCGCATGGATAGTCAAAAACACATTATGTTTTGTAACATCATCTAACTGAAGCCTGATTTCCTCCAATGTGATGAAACATAATGCATTCCCTCGGAGAAGTGGAATGCCCAAAATTACCATAATTACACCCCTAAAAGAGAAATGGTCTCGACCAGTGACCCCAGTCACACCCTGTCGACTTAGTCTTCCTTAATTCCGTTTGGCTCAAGCCCACCGGACGTGCTACATAATCATGATGTTGGGGGCGGGCCTGGAAGTGGGAAGTCAACATTGGAAAAAGGAAAATCAGGGCTCAGTTAGATGATTTATAAAAACATATGTGTTTTTGAATAAATCATACACTGAACTGATTACCTTTTACACCAATGTTGACTGAAACATATGCATAAACCCCGTTGAATGAATATTTCAATTCACAAACCAACTGACTACTCAGTCGGAGGTGGAGCATGAATTTCAGAGCAGCCAACAAGTGAGCCAGAGGCAAGACCTACACTAAATAAAGGTAACATATGTTAAAGGCCTAAAGGAATTAACATAAAAAGCGGGGACAAAGATGCTCACCTGACAACGGAATACTCCGGGGTGAGCGTCAAAGTCGGCAACCGAGACGGAGACCTTTTGTTATAGTGAGAGATTGGAGTTTAGTGTTGTTTCTGCAAGAGAGCCCTCGCAACGTTTTCTTGTGGGGTTGAGGGTCCAGACCCCCCGCTTCCGACATTGTGGAGACACCATGCCGAAGCATAGACGGCCCAGTCACACGCGTTGTGGGAGCCCTCCATACTGATTCGCAGATTTCGGCAATACTGATTCCGAGGTGGTAGGCCCATGACGACGAGATATTACCGAACCGAATGGCGAGCTTGTGAAGTTCCTACACCGCGTTGGGAATCATTAATACAGCTGAAACCATATAGCAATTGTCGATATTGACGCGGACCCATGGGGGGCGCATGTGTAAGAAACACACGTGTTCGTGCCCCTGAGCGACTAGTTTTAGTGTATAGTATCGAGGGCACGACGGACACCACAGGCGATTATTACCGCACAGAAGAGTGACATGCAATTCGGGGTGGTAAGATAAATGTAGAGTGCGGAATGAGGATGACTCGTTCAGTTGCCAAAAAATCCGGCCTTAAGAACAATGTGACCAGTCGGAGAGAAGTCGGACGCTGACATAGAGATTCTTGATCTCCGAGCATCCTCTCCCAGAGGCGAGGGCGACCAGAAAGGACCGTCTTATGGTGACATGTTCGTGACGCATCAGCATCGGGCGAAACGGGGGCTCATAAAATAGTCTAAGACAGTATTACGGTCCCAGGAGGGACCATCTTCCTGGCCGGAGGTCGTGTATTAAAAATCCCCTCTAGGAGGAGACGGATCGAGCCATCGGCATTAATGGTAGATCCGTCGTCGGAAACCACTATGATAGCCAAGGATAGCGGACTGTAGTTCTAACAGTGAAGTTCAAGACCGCTATCACAAGCGATCAGTGAGGAGAAGTGCGATCTCGGCTACAGATGGCCGAGTCGGAGACAACTTCGTCGCTCACACCAGCGGAAGTAGGGTCCAAGACACTTAGAGTAAGCATCCATGGTGGACTTCCTTCGTCCAGCTGAGATGAGCGAGGCAGGCACCTCTGAGAAAAGCCAGAAATCTGGCATCGCTGCCGGCTAATGGGCCACGCAGTCAACGCTAGGTGCTCCAGCAACAGGACTGGCAGCTCCTCGTCCGGAAGGGACCATAGGTCCGGCGGTCCGGGCAGACGCAGCGGCAGAGCCGCCAAGCGATCCACCATCCGGACGAAACCAGAGGTTTCGGCCATCGGGAGCGATGAGGATGACACGGCACGCCTACCGCCCGATTTTCGAAACACACGCGATGTAGAATCGGAAATCGGCGGGAAGGCAGAGGCCATGAAACCCGTCCAGTCTATCGCCCAGAGCGTCGACTGCGTACGCACCCGGGTTGTGAGTCCGGGTGCAATACAGAGGGAGCTGGGGACTTCAGAGTGCGAGGCGAAAACGGTCGATTATTAGAAACATATAATCTCTCGAAGATCGCCCGCACGACATCTCGGTTCAGTATCCAGTACGGGCCGGCATCCTGCCGCGAGACAGATGTCGGCAGAAAATGACGGCACCCGAATGTGTACTGAGGACATCGTGATGGCCGGGGCCGACACCAAGCTATGCTACCATAGCGTCGAGACACAGGGACCGGGATCGAGTCCCGCCTGCTGTTGATGTAGGCCACCCGGTGGAGTTGTCCGACTGTACTAGGACCCTGGAGTTGGTCAACCATCGCCTCGAAGTTAGCTAGGGTACGTTCCACTGCTCACAATTCGAAGGAGATGGACATGGGCCTGGAGCCTCGGTACGGGACCACGTCCCCGAAGCGCATAGGTCTAGGTGAAACCCACCAACCGACTTCGACGCAGTCTGTCGTGATGACAAGTATCGAGGGGAGGCGCAGGGAAAGAGATTCCCTGAGTCAGGTTGGGCGGGTGCGACAACATGCCAGGGTTCCCGGATCCCCTGGCATTGATAGGGATCGACGGGAATCTGGGTGCTTGATCGGAATGTAGTGCCGCCGAGGTGCTTTGAAAGCAGCCTAAGTGGAAAAAAAAAAAAAAAAAAAAAAAAAAAAAAAAAAAGACAAAAAAAAATAAAAAAAAAAAAAAAAAAAAAAAAAAAAAAAACAAAAATCTTGTCAAAGACGCCTCGACCAGAATCTCCAGAGGCTCGTGTCGAAGGCGAAGCCAGTCTCGAAGCGGGGGCCTGCGTAAGCAGCGTCCATGGACGTCGCAGTCTGAAAGACGACATTCCACCGGCTCGGGCGTCGGCTCTGCAATGCCCGGAAGCAGTTGCAGCCGGCACCCAGATACCTCAGCGTCATGAGAGGGGGAAAGGCTCGATTGTCGAAGTTGACATGAAGCCCAACCTCTGCCCGACCTGAACGGTACGACTGAACATTGTTCGGCCGTCGACTGGGGCGACGGACCGTAGATCAGGCAGTCGTCAGTACATGCAGAGGTTGACCCCCTGACGCCTGAGGAAGGCGCCCACTTCCGGGTCACAAACGTGAAGACCTGGGAGAGGTGGAGAGGTCCGAAGGGGAGGCTCACGTCCACTCGACGGGACTGGCCCGATTTGAAATCGGAGCCAGCGTCGGTCGGTTTTTGGAACGGGGACGTGCAGGTAGGCGTCTTTCAGATCCAAAGACGACACCCAGTTCCCCTTCAAAAGGACAGCGCAGGATTGACGCGAGGGTTTCCATCCTAAACTTCTTCGGCCTGATGAAACGATTCAAACGGCTTCAGGTTCAGGATGGGACGCCAATCCCGGTCTTCTTGGGAGCCAAGGAAGAACGTCGACCAGAACCCCTCCGTGAAGGGGGGGTCGACCAGGGAGATGGCACCCTTCGGCAAGAGCGCCGAGACCTCGACCAGAAGAACTTGATTCTTCGGCTACCCCGGAAGAGGGGTAGGTTCTCGGAGTGGAAGTTGCTGGGGGTGACGCGGTGAACTCTTTTCGGTACCCCCGCTCCAACACACTCAGCACCCAAGGTGCGAGAGAGATGGCTGGCCATTCCCGCCCAAAGAGAATTAAGCGACGCCCACAGGAGGTTGGTAAGGGTTCCATCCCGAAGGAGCAGACCACGCGGACGCCGGCTCAGGACGACGGCTTCTTCCCATTCCCAGGCGCCTTGCTTTTGGGAGGTGGGTGAGACTTCGGCCTGGCCCCGGAATTCTGAGAAGAAGTGGCCGGGGCAGCAGGGCTTCTGGGGTTGATGAGGCCTGTCCCGGTGCGAAATTTTCGCATGATTGGCGGCCCGGCTGGAAGAAGAGGAGCGCGAGCGCTTCTTATTCCTAGCCGAAGATCCCCGAGAGATCTTCGCCTGAGCTCCTCGAGTGCCTGCTCCGACTCTACGCAGGTCCGCTGAGGTGAGCAGTGAATCACCGAACGAATCTCCGAAGAGGACGTCCCGCGAATCGGGCTTGGCCTTAGAGACATCCGATGCTAGATCGGCGCTCAGGGTACGCAGAGTGAAGCAGGCATTCTCGCGCCGGAGGAAACTCAGGCGACGTGCCAACGCATTGAAGCCTCCGTCTGCCGAGTCACTGGCGAGGCTAGGACAGTCAAAAGCATCGAGGCTTCCGAGGAGCAAACTCCGCCCTCGCCCAACGAGGATCTGAGGTCGCGGGCGAGGACCATAGAGAAAGCAACTAGCCTGATGCCAGAGGGTGCCTCAACTGGTCCTCCAAGAAGGGGGAGAACGCAGTCGGGCGGCCTTACCCGTGGCACCTTGGCAGCAGGTCAAGATCTTATGGTCGGGGTCCTCATGGAAGGAGTCAAAGTTCCCCTTCAACAGTTCTCCACGACTTGGCGAAAGTTTTCACGGGTAAGATGAGAGCTTCTGAGTGACCTCCCGGAGAGCTTCCCACAGAAGACAAAAGTAGTGGGGGAAAGCGTAAAAAGACTGGAAGAGTGCGGTAGGGAGGATAGGGAACACCAGATAGCTGTCCCTCTACGAACGCCGCGCGGGCGCGCAAGCAGGACGAGAAGTTCAGCCCCCTGGGCAGCACATGAGGGGTGCCGCGGGAAGAGAGTCAACACCTCCTGCTCGAAAGATGCCGCGGACGTCGATGGTGCGAAGGGAGCATCACACCACGTGACTCCTCCGCCCCGAGTCCATCCACCAGCGCTGTCTCCAAACATAGGAGGTCTGCGGCCGGTATGAGTCCTGGGGGACGGTGCAAAACAGAACGAGCGGATGGAGGGGAAATGCCGGCGACGCCACCTGGGCGGCGACAACAGGGCCTCCCGCAGGGACTAAACCAACTGGCATAGGCTGAGCCGCAGGAGCCATGGGGCTCAACTGCACACACGACCCTGACGAGGGTACCGGCCGAGAAGCGTGGGGACGACACCCCCAAGTCCCAGGCACGTACGCCGAAGGGTAGTGGATGGGTAGACCACCCTGCCCTGGCCCGGTAACAGGCTGTACCGTGCAGCTTGAGCGGCCCCAGAAGGGAGACAAACTGCGGCAGCAGTGGCGCAAATGGCCTGCTCGAAGCGGGTCAGAAGCAGCCCCGACAGCCTGTTGCCTGCGGCTGGGCAGCCGACGGCGGAGGCACGGAGTGACTATAGCCTGGGGGGCTCCCGCCAAGCGGAAGCCCCGGTTCGAAGAGACCATGCCATGCTGTCCCAACCCCAGCTTCCAGCTCCGACTGGGCGGGTAAGCCACATACGGGGAAGCAGCGTAGCCTGAGAAGGCAGGCTGCGGTACTGTGTCCCCGCAGGGTAGGCCACGAAGTCTCCCCGCACGAACGCCAGAGGCAGGGGCACCCACCGTGTACCCCACCATAGGCGGCACCCGCGCGGGAGACCAGTGCCGGCAAGCCAGCACTAGCTACCGCACCGTAGCAGGCGAACCCGCATGAGAGGCCCTGGAGCATCTAGTAGTCAGCTGGGCATCTGCGGAGGCCAACCCAGCGAAGGCACCACCCCCCACGCCCCAAGCCCCGAAGGCCCTGAGTAAGCTAGCGGCGCCGGCTGGGAAGGCACTTGGCATAACTAGCAGGCTAGTACATGCTGGGTGCAGCGAGCGTATTCAACACCTTGGCGTTTCGCAAAGGGAAGCCGAGGCCAAAGCCCCAGGGCTAGCCGAAACATACCCCGAAGTATTGGCCACCGTGGTCGCGGCCGAAGTGCCCAAGACACCGGTACCGCACCACGGTTTAGGTTGAACAACACGTGGCGATGGATTAAGCACACCCGGGCGACCTGGGCCTCACCACCACCACTCACCCTCCGGAACTTCTACCACGCCAGCCAAGCCCCCTAGGGATTGCCGAGCAAGACCGCGCTACCTGCACCGGACCTCCCCTAGGGCTGACCAGGCGGTTAGACGGCCAGTGGCGCGCCGACGGGGCAGCCCGAAGCCACCACATCAGCATGCCGCGAAGAAGCCGAAGCTTCCTCACCTTCGGGAGCACCCGACCAGGCAGCGGCTTCCTTGGACGACCCCGGGGCCGGACCCGATCAACCACCCACCTTCCGTGTACGCAGCACGAGCGACGTACCCACTGCTCAAATGAATGCCCGCTGAGCATCCGATACCACACGAGACAGAAAGAGTGCACCTGGTCTGTGCGGGAACCATTGCCTGTGCACGATCATAGGGATGGGGGTCCCACTCATGAATGAAGGCAGGGCAAGCGACGCAATTGTGCGCCATACGGGTTGCGCTTGAGTTGCTATATGGAATAGCCGTGCCGCAATAACGAAAAAAAACCGTAGAAAATAACCAGCCGTGCCGTGGAGGTCTCCCGGTAACGCAAACGTCAGACACAAACCCAACCTCGGTAACTGAGTCAACGAACTGTTAAAGAATTTTCAAACCCAGTTTTCACATATTTTATTAAGTATACCACAAGCATATAATAAATAATACGCACTACCAACCACATAAATTGGTTAGCTAGCAAGCCATAAACAAAATAACAAGACAACTCACACATATAGTCAAAGCAGTCAAAGCACAACAACGTTCGTCAATGGCTGCCTTTTGGATTTACCTTATTCCTTATCCCTCTACACAAATCACATGACCGCAAGGGCGGCAAAAGGATCAAACGAGCTCTCCGACGGCGTAAAAATCTTCTGTTTTTCCGTCCGAATGAGCGGTATAAATCCGTATATATCCAGTAATATATCCCAGATAGATTGGTATAGTAATAGGATAGTATTCCGTATGAGATGACCACAAAAGGTCGATATCAAAATCCAGATACTTTTGGGGGCGGCTAAATGGACAGGCTGTCGGTAACAGCGTCCTTTCTGATGGCGGCCAAACGGAATGATCGAGAGTAAGGTCGACAGGGTTGACCTGGGGTCACTGGTCAGACCATTTCTCTTTAGGGGTGTATATGGTAATTGGGGCATTCCACTCTCTCAAAGGAAATAGCATAGTTTCAGTCAACATTTGTGTAAAGAAATCATTTCCAGTGGTAATGATTTTTCTGATTTTCTCTTTCTAGAGTTTAATTAGGCTTACTTTTTGGGGCTGGTGTTGATGGTGATTTGCTTGAATGATTGGGCACATACCATCAATCATTGAGCACTGGGTGATCAAGGCAGCTTAAAGAATGGTCACTAGCACTGATAGATGGCGGTTTTCCTCGGTCCACATGACATTAGCTTAAGGGATGTCTCCCATGATCTGCAACAGAGCTGATGGTTAAAAACATAATAAAACAAAAACATTGTTTTTCATAACAGCCAAACACATCCAGGTTTGGTAGATCGATGTTTCCCTCTGCCAGTCAACAGGACTATAAAATGAGCTCCGTACAGTGTAGTGCTCTTGTCTTGCATGTCTGTGTATCCGTGTAAATTAACATTTGAGTCTCATGAAAGATTTTACATTGGACTCCAATTGGCTCATAGCTGCAAATTGGGAATCCGCATATGTTTATAAGGTCAAGGAGTCCATTTCAAGTCCATTCACTTTCTATCAACGAAATCAGGTTAGAACTTGTATTAGGCCGTAAAAAAAATAACCATTTACACTGGACCCCTGCACCCTCGGAAGGGACTTTTTGTCTATAAATTAGGCTAAATAGAGGTTTTGTTTTTAACTTCAGAACACTCTCTTACCTAGGCACAAGGCATTGTAAGCCCCTTTGTTGACGTTAGTATTGGGCGTCTCAATCAGCGACACTTGTATTGGCTATTGCGATTAACCACAAGGCGTCATACTCCTGTTTGTCTGCGGTCGGCTTACTTTTCCCTTTCTTGCTTACCTTGGACAAATTTGAGAGGGTATAATAAGTTGCCTTTTTCGAGAAGTGGGGAAATTCATTGTTACTTGGAGGGGAGTGAATGTCTTTCCTACCCTGTCCACCCCTAGTTTTTTTGAGAAACAATGGCCCAAGAGAAATTTCAAACTCTTCAAACTTAGACCCACGGGCCAAAATAGGTCCATACAAGGATGACCAGACAGTTTGTCGAAACCTGCCTGGTTTCTTGCGGTCACATTTTTACATCACATGGAAAATAGCCAGGGCGCGATCAAGACCGCCAAGACAGAACCCGCCACTGTGTCTCAGTGCAGTCCCCAGGGACGTAAGAATTTCCACTGAGTTGCAGTTATGCTTTTTCACATTGATAATTTTGAAGCACGTGAAGGTAATGCCATGTATGTAATACCATGTGATACTAAATGTTTCATCCCTGTTGTTTTTGTTTTCTGTGAACACTAATGTTCAAAAACATATTACACAAAATGTTTGAAATGCGATCT
>JAMKCH010042029.1:0-55048 GCA_023653785.1 Ophioderma brevispina
AACGTTTAAAATGGCCATGTGGTCTCTCAATTACTTGTGTTCCATCATTCAACCATATTTAACTGTTCTTCATGAAAATGGACAGATAAAGCTGGTAAAGTTACCTTCCTAAACTGTCATTTTTCTAGCTAAACAAAATGGTTTCCACGAGAGGATTTTAATAAAAGCCTTTTCCCGAGTTTCGCGGGGGTTCAAACATCCCCAACGGTCTTGATTCAGTTTTCTGAATATCACCACAAAATACAGTATACACCGCCTCTACACCAACCCTGAAGCCACACGCAACTGAGTAAGCATCACGAAAAAAGTCCTTATGCATATTTATGAGACACGCGAGTATTTACGTTCGTCACACTTAGCCAATGAAAACGAACAACAACAACTGATGCCACATCTATCCACTCGGACTCAAATATCTCTTTTCCTAAGCAAAATTCAGGGGTTCACGGGAGACTTTTTGTGCTTAGAATGCAGGAAATCGGTTAGATTGCAAGTTTCTTCCATCGATTGGTTTTTTTCGTATAATTATTGCAGAAAAAGTGGCCGATCAGACCATGAAACACTGGGAAATGCAACAGTGATAACATAACGCGTGACGGCACAGATTGGTAGGTGCGTGTGCTTGTGCACAACAGCGACGAAACGCGCGTCTGGTTTGCGCCAACAACACGGAGGGCTGCGCGAGCGGCGTTTGTAAACACGAATCGCCTAAATCGCCTCTTCGCTTAATTTCATTGTTTTCGCTGTATTTAACACAGAATATTTAGTTGAATCTTGAAGAACAACACTAACTAAAACAAATATCTTTGAAATTCCAAAATTTTTATGTGTTTGTCCCCAAAAATTTTGGTTGAATTTTGTGAACCTACGCAAGCCAAATTGTCGTGACTATTTGATCAACACAACGAATGCCTCCTAACTTCACTTCTTGTGGCAGAAAATCTCAATAGTAGCTCCTCGGTCACAGCCTGCACGAGTCATCTCATTTATGAGCTTGAATTAGTCCTAGCACAGAAAAGTTTTATGAATGGCGGGATGAATGGGCGTGTGATGTAAGCCTATTACCGCGGGTAATTGACGGGTCAATTTGGAGTCAGATTGAAGTCGAGACAGTTTGTTAAGTGTTCATACCATCCTCATGTCAAGATGCCGGTGAAAAGGCAAGACAAAATATACACATTCATATACAAAGCAATAGATTGGTACTGTCTTGTTTCGCCACCACCAGTGCTTTAGTCCGTTAACAACTTATGCCGTCATTGATTAAGGGGTCAAATGACGTCACGGGGGTGGCCAACAATTTTGCAACTGAGTGGAAACTTGTGAAGACCGACTGATACTGAGGATCAGACTCAATCATAAGACTAATTAGATTCTCGGCTCATTACATGGGTCTGAGCTCACATGCCTATCTTGATCTTTTGTTGATTTTCGTAGAATTCCTATCTCTTTGTATCAAAAAAGAAATACACATTCCGCTATGTGTAATCTGTACAGTCCTTCATATTCAGCACCACACAGTGATCCAATGTATCGGAGGTTATTTTACTTACCTAGGGAGTCCTATTTTTCGCGCAGTGAAGCAATGCCATCACTGGAGGGTAGGGAGAATTAGCGAAGTAAGCGATTTAGGCGATTTCCGTGTTTTACAAACGCCGGCTCGCGAGATGTGGTAGAACAAAAGAGAATTATTGGTTAACGTTGCTAGGCCTATTCAGAACACGCACGTTGCCTCTTTTAGTGATATTTTCTGATAATGTTTCTTTATTGGGCAAAGCCCTCGAATTATTGAAATTCGTACCGCTCGTAAAATTCACCCAACTCTACGCAAAGACCTACAATGCAGCCGTCACCCAAGGTCATATTTCTCTGACAGCTGTTACAACGCATGCGCATAAGCTCGTATGGGTTGCCGACTCACTTACGCTGTTTACGGAAAAGTTGCCAAAGATTATACGTCCTTCCTGCCTGTCTTTTACCATCAAATAGGCGGAAATATTCGGTTGTTATCGTTCCTGGGGAAAGGCAAACGCAATACTAGCGTTTGTGATAGAATCACGCACCTACACATATAATATACACACCGCGTTTCTTGCGTTGTCCGTGCCAAAATTATTCCATATTAGTTTGCACTGGTATGAGGCCTGCCTTATTGGGTGGTAATCAATGTTATTCGACGATAGGCCGCCCGTTTGTCATCCAAATAGACCGTTTCAAATATGACATGGAAATCAGTCCACGATTAATAGAAAAACACCCGGAAATAATAGTCATTGTAGCTGATTTTTTTAAGACGATAGTTTTCTAAGTGTTTGTAAGGAACAAAATATCAAAGATCCCAAGAGCTCCCCTTGTGCTTATTGCAGTAATTAAGGGGGTAAAGTCTGTACAGGTTCGTCATAATTTTATAATGTCCAATGTCACCTTCAAAGATACCACTGTTTGCGTCATGTCATAAGGATTAAAAAAGGTATAGTTTGCTCCATCTGGGCTTATCGTTGCTTAACTATAGGACTAACGCGTTCATGTCATACTGGGCGATTTAAAGCTCAGAATGCTCCAATTCTTTTAAATAGCTCTGCCTATCAATTGTGTTTTCTCGTTGTGTATAAACTGAAAGGCATTTTCCTGCCTATAGTATAGCTATAAGTCATATATTTTAAAAGAGGTAAGATGGAGTGAATATAAGCATTTTTGCCATAATAGGACAGTACAAATGTATGAGTAAATTTGGGATCATTTAAGTAAAATCGGACTGTTTTTGAACAATTTTACCCCACGATGACCATGATTGAAAGATTGGACGCCTAGATTCCTAAAACTAAAGTCAAAAGTAAGGCAACCCATACATTTTTTTTTAATCGGTTGAAAAAGAAAGAATACAATAGCATGTTGATTGAGCTCAATTGAATCATTTAATTTTGTTACATGTATAAACTTTCCCCTTTTACTCAATAAGCCCACAAGGCGAGGACTCTGGGGACTATTTTGATTATGTTACTCTCACAACATTGAGCAAAATATCTGAAAAAAAATCAGCCTATGGCTTATTTATTCCACCTTCTCTCTGTACAAGACCTAAAAGTTTTTTCCTGACTAAACGTCGGAGAAAAATATATTCAAAGCGCATGCAGTGAGGCATTACGCAAATGCGAAAATATGCGTAAATACTGTGCCCAAACAGTTGCGTGCGATGACCCCTAGAGAAAAAAGGTTCAAAAACTACTTTGTACACACGTACAGGTGAGTCAATAAAAAACCTAATTCAGTGTTTTCAAGACTTTGGGTTAAGAACTATGTCAATTTCGCGGAGAGACATAAAAATTCTGTTTGGACGATTTTAGCAATACAATGGGAGAGATTGAACCCGCGTATAACATAAGCATTTAAGCCAGGGACAATTACAAAATGCAATTAAGATGATCGATTTCCTCCAATAAGTTTGAATGAAACGGTATATTGGTAACAAAATATAAGTAAAATATCGTTAACTAACAATTCGTGATTGAAAAATCACCTCCATGATCAAGGTTGAAGACAATTTGAAAATGCTCAGAGATTTTGTTTTTACATCTAAGGAATTATTTTTTTACATAATCAAGTCTCATCAGCCGTCCATAAAGTGCGAGAAGAAACTAAACTGAAAGTTAAGAAAACGTTAAGTTTATGTAAATAAATTGGAATTAAACTAAAAGTCAAATATCGCACTGTTTTTGTTCAAGTGGAATAATACCTTGTATGGTTCACTGGTCCCGAGTTCGTGTAGGGGTAAAACGTGAAAATATTGCTGACCCGAAAGAAACTGTGGGTTTACCACCAGCTATCTGAATTTGAATTAGGAAATTGAACATTTTGTCACTCAGCATTTTTTTTGTAATCTCCGGATATTATTTTATTAAATCTTCAGTTATTCTCCAACCTTCTATAAGTTTACATTAATTTGGTGGTAAAGTTTTACTCAATCACTGAAGACAATGTTACTCTATGTAACGATGCATCGTGTTTGGCTAAATCGGCCCAACAGGATTTTGAAGTCTCTCAGCAAAGGAGTCCATAAACTTCTCCTCAAAGTCCAAAAAAATTGAAACAAATAAAAGGTTCCTGAAAGCTTGTTGATCCCTCGTTATAACAAATGCAAACATGTATATAAAATAATCCTTAACTAGTTAATTATTTATTCTGAATGTAGTTTTTTTACCCACACTGTAAGTCTATGGACTTGTTGGAGGGGTCACGAAATACTACGTAATCAAAGGACAAGTGTGCAGGATTAAAGATTGAACTTCCATTATGCAATCCCGTATAATAGGTTTGTTGTTGTTTAAAAAATACAATCTAATATTACTTTTCATGTGTTGACAAAATGAAAGAAAGAAATCGACTGAAAAATATTCTAGATATGACAGGTTGTAAGCCACACCCTTTCTCCATTCTAGGGATTTACTACATAAACTGTGTTCGTGCGAAGGTTACAATATCATGAATATCATTGATGTTTATGGTCTTTGTGAAAATTAATGTTACATTTCTTGATTATTGAACCGACAGGACTAATCAATGGTCAATTTATACCATGTGCCATTTGATTTACAAATCAAAACACCATCTACCTTGTTTGACCGAGCAAGAAAAAACAAGAGCTTCCATTTTTGAGGATATTGCTAAGAGATTAGTCCTTTATTGGCATAGCTTGTATCTAGAAACTGGACTACAGAAGTAGTTGTGAAAACCCTTTTCATTTTCCATCAGGATCTGGGTTGAGATTTGGTTGTGAACATTTACTATGCATGCCAGTTCCAACAAGAAATTACAGTAAATTGATTTATTTGCGACTGAACGCTCACCTCATTACTTTCTAATGCTATACCCCCGTATATGGGATTAATACATTAAGTAATATCTTGATTAACGTATATAAATCCATTGGACTGGAGGAAAAGGGAGGAAAAACAGGTTGTGGTTACAAAATTTGTCCTATAGGGTCATTTTTTCAGTCGATTTTTCATTTTTTCAACACTTGGAAAGGTTATTAGATTGGTTGATTAAAACAACATCAAATCTATGATTCAGTGGCTGATCAAAGTCAAGTCATTTTCATGCTTGCACTTTTTTGATTCCACGTCGTATATTCCGAGATTGACACTGATGAACAACGTACCCAACAGGGATTGGTTGTATTAAGGATAACCACAAAAGGTATATTTCAAGTTTCTTAATAAATTAAGAAAATAAAACGCGTGCAATATTTTCGTGATGATCTTGTCCCCAAACATGAAAAAATGGAAGAGAGTCGTTGATCAGTCTTGCCAAGGAAAAATTTGCAAGTATTTCAATTCAAAATTCACCCCCCAACTAAATCAGCTTAAATTATTTATTTAAATTAACATTTAAAGTTCAGTTCCTACAGTTCAGCAATGGTCATTGATTATTGTTAACCATCATGATTGCCCAAAAAGAACTTATTAGTATGTGCATAGGGTTGATGACTTTTTCTTCACACGGCCGCTATTTTGTTATTTGTGGTTGTTCCACGCCGTTTGCACCAAGTTCTAACAATATATTGTATACAATAAATATCTTGCAAAACGAATATGATATGTCCACACACTTTTGAGGAAAGGGTAAACTTTTTTGACCAATCTGTATAAGTTGATGGATGCCATGCCACACTTTAAAAATCAACAAAAATCATAACACGAAAACTGAAAACCAATTTGACTTCCACAGCGTCTCTGGCTGTGAAAGTATAAAGGACCACCACTTTGGTTGACGTCAATTCTCGTATTGTTTATTGCGGGTTTCCGCGCTAGACAACCGATCGATATTAATCCACAAATCAAATATGACAGCCTCAGTTACCAAGTCAAGTTACTAAGGTGCTCTCGCATGATCGGTTACGAGTTTAGTTATTTGTATCATACGACGAATAGTAATAATAAAGATGTGAAATTTATCTAAAAATGCCTGGACCACGGGGTATATGTGAATGATGAAAATTAATGCAAGTCTCTTCGTTCTTTATGTAGTTTTCAATTCAAATTGTATCGAGCTTGTAATAACACTGGCAAGGCGGAGGAATATTGTCTTATCCCTTTACACAGAGTCGCGAAATCCCTCTCGGATATGCTGGACAATATCGGTCGAAATCGTTATTTTTGCATAAACAAGTAATGATGCTCATTTGATAACTAGTGAAACCCCTCGCCTCTATGAGATTTTGGCCCGACATTATGGTCCAGGACTGGTCCTGGAGCATAGATAATCTGGAAAGTTCTAAGTTAATTTCAGGAGCAATAAATGACTATGGCTGGAGCATATCGGGAGAAATATGTTAAGTCAAAATTTTATGCTTCAGGAGCATTTTGAATGGATTATTCCAATGACGAACAATGCGCCTCCAGGAGCATGTGGCAAATATGCTTGGAATATGCTTCTGGAGAAATATTCCAAGTCATAATTACTGCTCCAGGAGCATACTTGACATATGCTCCTGGAGCAAGTGCTTCAAATTTGACCTTTAGATATTTATCAGTTATTAATCCTCTGGACCATTTATAGCATATTTGCGCAGGTCCAAACTCTCTCAGAAGTGTGACCCTCCGTTACCGTCTGCTTTTGGGACAACCTGGAACATTCTGTGCCTTTGGGCAAAAAGGGGTGATTTCATTTAAAAATAAGCATTTGATGATATCACTGTGTGAAGTTTTTAACGAGACTATAGAGTGTTGTAATTCACTTACAAAGGGGGGTCCCGCCTGTTTAAAGTTAAGGGAGTGGGTATCAAACCCAATATCATTGTGTAGTTTGCAGATTTAGATAACACCGTCGTAATCACTATCTGGAGAAGAAGAAACCCTTCAATCTCCAGAAACACTATCTTCATTGTGCCATTTATGATCACAAAATCCTAGGGTTATTTCTCTGATTTTATCTTTATGTTGGTTTTATGTTGTATTCCATTTGGTAATTCCAAGTTATTTTGGTTATGGGATGTACAATTAGCAAGGCCACTCAAGCTTGCTTTTTCCATTCCTTACCGATACAATCGAGTTCGGGATGGTAACGTCAGCCGAACTAAAATGAAAAGGTTATTTATGGTAAAAAAAAAACTAAAAAATCAATAAAACTCAAAAACTTAAAAAACATAAAAAAAATACAAAAGTAAAAAAAGAGGAAAATACAAGTAAAAAGTACCACCAGTTAAAAAAGTCAGAAAACAAATCAGCTGGGTGGTTAGCACTAACGTATAGCATCATCGTTTGCATAGAAGATAAAGGCTAAATAACACATTGTGAGCATAATCATTTTAAATATAGATAGTGAATCACAGAGATAATAAGAAAATTATCGGCCCTCAATGTAGTAAGGAGAAACATTGCCGTTGATGAAAAAATATGGGCCACCCATACCTGATCCACGTCAAGTATTGTCAAATGGTGTGTGTTTGAATTATTCCATTACTTTATACGTCGAGACCAAGAACTAAACTTGATTTTTATATAGGGCGTCCCAGAAAAAATAATTTCCCCAAATCACCAAAATCAAAATCAAAAACTAAAATAATAATTTTACTATGAAGTAGAAACAATGATAGTGTTATAGGTGTTAGTAACGATAAAACTTGTGAATTTTTTGATAAGGATGATTTTTTTGGTCATTGTAATAACCCGGCAAAATGCGACTGAAATATTTGTCTTTATCCCTACAAAAGAAGGTCGCGAAAATCCCTCGCGGGATATGCGGAACATATCGTTCGAAAATCGTTATTTTTGCCAAACCAAGTATATGATTGCTCATTTTGATACCTGGTGCAACCCTCGCCTCTATGAGATTTGGCCCGACATTATGTCCAGGAGCATTTCGTCTGGGCGCATGATAATCTGGAAAAATGTTCTAAGTTTAAGATGCTCCAGGGAGCATAAATGACGATGCTCCTGGAGCATTATCGGGAGAAAAAGGAGAAATATGTAAGTCAATTTTGCTTCAGGGCATATTGAAATGGATTATTCCAATGAACGAACAATGCTCAGGAGCATTGGGCAAAATATGCTTCTGGAATATGCTTCTGGAGGAAAATATTCCAAGTCAAATACGGCTCCAGGAGCACTTGGACATATTCACTGCTCCTGGAGCAAGTGATTTTCAAATTGACTTAGAAATTTCTCCAGATTATTAATCCTCCAGGACCATTTATAGCATATTGCGGTCCAAACTCTCTCAGAAGTGAAACCCTCCGTTACCGTCTGCTTTTGGGACAAACCTGGACACATTGTGCTTGGGGCAAAGGGGTGAATCATTTATAAAAAATAAAGCATATGAATCACTGTTTGACGTTTTAAGAGGATATAGAGTGTGTAAGTCACTTACCAAGTCCTGTAAGGTTAATGGAGTGGGTATCAAAACCAATATAATTGCTAAGCTTTGCAGATGTTGTAGATAACGTAATCACTATCTGGAAGAAAACTCCTTCAATCTCCAGAACACCATCTCATTGTGCCTTTGATATTCTCCAACTCCTAGGGTTATTCTCTGATTTTAATTTCTTTCTGTTGGTTGTATGGTATCTCCATTTGGCGTAATTCCAGTTTATTGGGTCGGGTGTCCATAGCAATGCACTCAGGCTTGCATTTTTCCCTTCATCTACGATAAATTAGAGGGTGATTCTGCTGGTAACGTCAGCCGAATCTATAAATGAAAAGATTGTCTTAGAGGAATTCTATACTGAAGCAAAATAACGAAAAAATATGAAAGGACAGAAAAAGTAAAAAAGAGAAATCCATTCAAGTAGTAAAAAACTACCACAGTTAAAAAATCAAGGATAACACATCAGCTGGGGTAGCCACGAAACGTATAGGCATCCTCGTTTTGCAATAGAAGATACAGGCTAAAATCACACCGATTTGAGCATAATCACTTTCAATATTAAGATAGTGAATCACAGAAGACTAATAAGAAAAATTACTCGGCCCTCACTAAGTGAGTAGAGAACATGCCGTGTGAAAAAATATGGGCCACCCATACCTTATCAATTCCATTATTGTTATAATGGTGTGGTTGAATATTCACTACGTATACGTCGAGACCAGAACTAAACTGATTTTATATAGGGCGTCCAGAAAAAAAAATAATTTGGCGAAACTGGTGCTGTATGACTTCTAATAATAATTTTACTATGAAGTAGAAACACTATAGTTATAGGCTGTTATGTACGATTTCAAACTTGTGCATTTTTTTGCTAAGGATGCTTTTTTTTGGTGTCATTGGATAGATTAGACATCCAGGTATCAGAACAGTATGGTCACCTTTTTTTCTGAAAGCGTTTGGCCCGCCCATCTGGATTTCAAAATGGCCCGAATTTCTGAAAGGATTTTCCCCTATAACTTTGGTTCTGAGCATCATTGGAAGTTCAATTTGGTGGCCAATTGCTATGTTTTCAGTACCTGGGAGTTCAAAAATATGATTAATTAGCCTAGTAGTTTATCAAAGTGTGCTTTGCAACATTCCTCACCCTCGGTGGGGGGTGGGGCAATCGTTGTTAAGCCCTGCCTCTACCCAGTACCCCTTGAGATTTTTTAAATAAGGGCGTATGTTTGGAAGCTTTTTTGGTGTCATTGGATTAGAGGAGACATTCAGGTATCAGAAAAGTATGGGTAGCATTTTTCTATGAAAAGCGGTTGGCGCAAATCTTGGATTTCAAAATGGCGCCATTTCCAAAGGGGATTTTCCCACTATTAACTTCTGGTTTCTGAGCAACATTGGAGGTCAAATTTGGTGGCCAATCCTATGTTTTCATACCTGGGAGTTCAAAATATCTGATAATTACCTAGTCTAACAAAGCTGTGCTCCGCAACACCCCAAACTCTTGGGTTGGGGGGAGGGAGATCGTTGTTATGCCGCCTTTGCCTCTACCCCAAGTCCCCTTTGAGATTTTTTTTATATAGGACATATGATTGGAGGTTTTTTTCGGTTGTCTTTGAAGATTAAACATCCAGGTATCAGAAAGTATTGGTTGCATTTTTTCTGAAACACGTTTTTGACGCCATCTTGGATTTCAAAATGGCTGCCATTTCCAAAGAATTTTGCTCTATACCTTTGTTCTGAAACAACCAATGGAAATAAATTTGTGGCAAAACCATGTTTTCAATACTGGAGTTCAAAAATATGATCAATTATCCTTAGTTGGACCAATCTGTCTTTGGAATAACCATCACCCATGGTGGGGGTGGTGGGGGGAGAGGGCAATAAGTTTTACACTGCCCCTACCACATTACCCCTTTGAGATTTTTTAATAAGGGTCGCATGATTTGGTGTTTGGTATTTTATACCCCACGTATAGATTTTGCGTCGTCAAATACCAAACATTCCATTGTGACGTCTCCATGAAGTCTTAAAGTTGTGCATTCTACAAATGCCAGAACATGTGAACATGTCCATCATCAAAACCCCAACAATATTTTATTGCCACCCCGGGAAAGGGAGATGGGTCCTTATTTTTACTTTATAGATGTGAATGCCATACAATGTCCATAACAAACACGTATTACCAAGAAGATGCCCTTATCATATTTTAAAAGTTGTGCTTTTATTGCCCTCAAAGAGTGATATGCTCTCATTAAATATTAAAGTTTCTTTCCATCTGGTTGTGAACAGGACAGTTCGGTGTCCTGAAAGCAAAGTCACACTCTGTGTATCTGAGATCTTTTCAAACACTTTCATAGGGCATAAGTCATCTTCAATGTGTCGGCCTCATGCGTGCTCACAACCGGGGTAGCTTGGCATCCATTGAGTTTATTTTGATATCTCAACGTGCAGTAGCCCAGTGACTACTGGTCTTGCTTAGCGTGATTAGTTTGTCAGCCAGAACAGAGTAAGGCCATCCTTTAAACTTGCAGATATTGGTGCTTTTACTACCCCGGCTACCTATAACAAGAAACATCTTACAGTTGTCATATGGAGAAGAAAAGAAACTGGATGGTTGGCGCATCTCGGTAGTAACAGATCCTGCACGTTGGTCGCCAGGGCTATGAATTTCATTGTAATGAGCCATCGTTAGCACGCATGAAGAGGCCAATATATTGATGTTGATGGAGATTAATGCCCTAGAAATAGATGAAAAGGATCATTCTAGTAACAAAGTGTACTTCTGCAGCCAGGACACTGGTGGGTGCTCATATTTGAGACTTTCCAGCTTTGGTTACAAACACGGGATAGTCATAGTAACAACTTCAACCCGCAAAGTGGCAGAGCCTCAAACCCCATGATACAATTGTGTCAAGAGATGGCTTCAGCATTGAATGACTTCCAGCATTAATTTGAGACAGACATACAGGTGCCACCTCAAAGCTCTCCCAAAATCATCTGTGAAGCCCCACAACGGAAGGACCGCGCTCTGGCCACAGCGAATCCTGCCCGCACGGAGTACCAACGGGAATCAGGGCTGGCTCACATTTGGCTTGTTTAAAACTTGTGTGTCGGCGATTTGCTCAGCGGCCGTCTGGAAGTATGGCATGTGACAACGGGTTTTGCCCTTTCTTACTGGGGTAGAGGGTGTACTTGCTGCAGGTATGGCTCTGCTTGACAGCGTATCTCGAGACCTGGAAGCTTGGATAAAGGGGCCAGGACACCTGCTGCCTTCCCATCTTGGCACCGGAGGGTGCCAAGTGGACATATGATGATGCTTATGCCCTAGAAAGGTTGAAAAGATCGCCCCGGCTTCGGATCAAGCTCGTGAGCGCCTCTGCATGCAGGTCCTTTGTTGCATCGGCTTTGTCTGGGAGAGTGAGGGCTGGTCGGCAGCGTATTGTCGGAGCACATCGGGTCAGTGCCCGCATGGTGGGATCATCATGGGGTGCTGTCCAACCGCCCTGCGCAACCGCCGCATTGTTCTGTCTTACAGCGCTGTCATATTGGCTGCACCAGCATGGTGCAATAGCTCTCGGGCAGGAGATGGACACGGTTGCTCGGCGAGACAATGGGAACCATTGCTGGCTGTTCGTTCCACTTCATCTGGGTTTTTGGCCCAGGGCCTTAGGGCATTGCGCCTGCTTGGGGCGGGGGCACATCGCATGCATCGGCTGGTGAATAAGGCTCTGTTCTGTGGGACAGCAGGCACACACTGCTGCATGACGCTGTCGGGAGTCACACCGGCGAGGCGGAAAAAGGGACTGAAGCTTCGTCGATCCTTGTTGAGCGCTTGCTGGACTGCGGGTTCGTTGTCACGCCTGTGGCGGGGTGCCCGTCTGGTGGCGGTCTTCCACTCGGGGGTGGGTCACCTTGGGTTGGATTCCGCAGGAGTCGGTCGTTTCGGCAGCGGTATGCGCCGATGGGGGCTGTGGCCGTCTCTGGCATGCCCAGTGTGGTCTCAAGACGCCGGGTGCAGATCACGTATCGTTGGTTTGCCCTGCCTCGTTCACCAAAATGGATATGGACTTCTCAGGGGGACCAACAGTCAACAGTGAGCTGGTTCCACCGGCTTCAACATATTTAGCTGCTTACTCATACGCAAGAAGAAGGGTAAACTTAGAGGTGTTGGCAAGAAGGGGGCTCTTACATGTTGTTATTATGAAAGCTCCAGCTCGCATCGTTTCAGCTTCTACCGAGCTGGGAAGGAAATAAGGAAAAACCATCAGTACAAGTAAATTCAAGCTGTGGAAGATTTCTGTTAATTAGCTTAATCAGCACAAAAATATCTGTGGAGATCCTGCTACACCCAGACGGACAGGAAATTCCAGAAAGAAAACTGCTGCACAACCAAAGTGCCGATAGTTGCCAACTATATACAAAGGAGCTTGGCCTCAACATATCTACAGCAACCTCTTTGGGCTCAAAACAATGTTCTTCATCCAACAAAACCATAACCTTTACCCTTTAGCATAGACTGGAGCAGAAGCATGACAACCATTTGCATATCCGACTGCAGGCAGTAGTACATTTTGGCAAGGATTTTGTAAGGCATTCACAGCCTACATTGGTAACAAAATTGATTACAAATGGCAATCATTTAATAAAAATGACTTTTTTCCTTAAAGAAAAACATTAGACCCACTCCTTTACCGGTGGGTTTGCATTACCTGTTCAAATGGGCAGGTTTGTGCGAATCTTCAATATTTTTTTTTATCACGAGATAGATGAGGTGACATCAAACGTTTTTTTCACAAACTATGTAGCACTAGTCTACTGACATGTTAGAGGTATGAGATACAACATACATCTACGGTATCCATAGCCGTAGCCTGCTGATTGATTTCGAATTTTAAAAGCACAAGCCCTGCAGGTGCGCAACGCACCGTCACATGTCATCCTCGTCTACAACCTGTCTAAAAAAATGGTACGATCAAAAACCGATTTTTTTTCAATATGCAGCAAATTAAGTCGTACTGTATGGGTACAATCTTAAGTGGAAAACCAGGCTTTCCCGGATTTTTTGTTTCACCCATCCATTTGCTTTCTTCAATCTAGAATACTCAGTTTACTGTGGAACACAAAATCGAGTTTGTGGCCACTATTCTGGTTTGAGTGGAAAACAGTGAACGAATTTGGTTAAACATAAGTATTCACACTTGAACATATCAAAATCTTTAAAAGGGATTAACTTCATCATACTTCTAAACTTTACGTAATGGGGAAGTTATGATCAGAAGTTATGGCTTTAAATAAAGTGAATAACTTCGACATACGTTTGGTTTGTTAGAAGAAGAACCTGAGCTTTACAGCCAGCGTGCAGCGACCTGGATGCGATAGTTTTTTTTATGGTATTGAAGTATCATATTTCTCAACACTCTTCAAATTCCTACCAACACTGTGATACTTTTGCTTCCAAATTCAATTTTTAATTTAAAACACCCTCTGGTGTTAATAAAACCACATTTTGGTGTTGTATGTTTATTTTGATGCAATTACTTTCCTTCTGGCATGATTTTAACGTTTGATTTTTGTAACTCAATTCCAAGTTTCTTTATTGAACGTGCAATAATTTTGTATTGGTTTATTATTTATGAAAAGAAGATATTTATCATTGAACTGATTATGTTGATTATAAAACTTGTGTCGAAATAAACCTAGACTTTCTTTTTGTTTAACTTTTAATCTGTTTTGTTTCCTTGTCACGTGCAATTCTTTTGTTTTGACTTCACGACAGTATGGCCTCACAGGCAAGCAACCTGCCCATGCATAAAAGTGGCTCGAAAATCGTTTGTATATTGCACTAAATTGATTATATCTCTGGATTGACAAAAGCAAATAAGATGAAACAACACATTGGAAGTCTGGTCTTTGTTCTTATATTAATGCCAAGTAGGAATGACTTATTTTGAATTTCATATTTTAACAACCCATTTTTTTCTGATTGTACCATATTTTTTTGAGACGGCGTATAGAGTTCAAACTTATTGTTTTTTATAATAACATTTTTAGCCAAAACCCTGCGAAATCACATGTTTCTAGCATTTTAGCTCTAGCGGAATATTTCCCATATTCCGCATTTTTTGCAGGCACACTTATGACGCCATACAGACATGTGGAATTTGGTATATATATCTCTTTTTTTTTGGTGCATAGAGGGGACCAAAAGCTATAATAGGTATTTTTCTACCACAAACCAAATCACACACCAATCACGACCATTATATGACTGGGGCGGAGGAAGCGGCGTACAACGATTCACCCCCCCACCACCACCACCACCACCACCACCACCACCACCAACCACACGCACCACCACCGGACACACCGGCACCCCCACCACCACTATGGGTGAAAGATTTTGAAAAGGACTTGGTTCGACCTAAGGTTAATTATTCATATTTACTTGAAACTCACTCATCAGGTATTAAAAACATCGGTTTTTGGCCACCAAATTTGACTTCCAATGTTGCTCAGACCCAAGTTATCTGGTCAAAAATCCTTTGGGAAAATGGTGCCATTTTGAAATGCAAGATGGCTACCAAATCGCTTTTCAGAGAAAAATGCGACCAATACTTTCTGATACCTGGAGTCTACTCTATCCAATGATACCAAAAAACATCCTAGCAGAAACAAATGCAAATATAAATACCATCCTACACTAAGCTTTCCAAATGACACCTGAATTAATTAACTGTCATTTCTCCAGTCGTGCCTCATTAAACACACCACTGCTTTAAAATGGGCATTATCAAAACTCATTTGTGAGACAGTTGGGGCAATAAAATAATGTTATTTTTTTTAAATAGAGCATGATGAACAAGATTATTATTTGATGTTTTTAATATTACCTGAATTGTGCACCGACACAAAAATGGTGTCTATCTAATCCAATGATACAAAAAAACAATCCTTAGCAAAAAAAAAAATGCAAATATACAATACCATCCTACTATAAGCTTTCACAAATGACACCTGACTTAATTAATGTCATTTCTCCAGTCGTGTGCCTCATTAACAACCCCACTGCTTTAAAAATGGCATTTTTTAATGTTTTATTAATAATTTATTGGTGTGCATTAAAAATGTTATTTTTTTTAAATGAGCATGATGAACAAGATTATTAATTTGATGTTTTTAATATTTCCTGTCAATTGTGCACCAACACCTTCAATACGGCCCGCGCTCTCTCTCTCTCACTCGCTTTCGATAATACATACCATCCCGCAACGACGGTCGCATGTCAGTCAGCCACAGCCCATCTGACCACTGCAGTCATCACGTAAGACTTCTACCTCAGTTGAACGGGCTCACAAATCATGAGTGGCCCCCGTGGTTGGACTGGTGTAAACGTCTCTTCAAATACTCCATAAAAAAGTCATAGCGTCCTCTTTTATGGCAGAACTACGTAACTCAAAATTTTGACCTTTTTGAGATAAAGTTATTTCTGGGCAATTTGGGGTGGGCTGCTTTCATTTCCAAGTCTTATCAGTCAAAATGCTTTCCTTTCGGGAGTAGCAACATCCTAACTCGGGATTCTTTTTAGGCGCAGGTCCTGACGGTATTTTTGTCGTGCAAAACTGGTATCTCCTTAGTTTCCGTGTCCATTTTCCTCTCAAAGTCGCCTTAATTATTCATGCCAAAAGATAGTAACTCATAGATACGTGTTTTGCCATAAAAACTTTCTTTGAGTGCCGTCTTTGCTATACAAAATACTGGGACTTACAGATTCTAAGATCCAACTCACAAGGCGTAACATCAAGCTAAAAATGTTTGTAAACAGCACATATAAGAATTATATTTCTTTTGTAAAGTATTTTGTGTTCCGCCATTGAAAGTTTTTGCCATAACGCTTTTTTCCTAAATTTTTATGGGGGCCAAACTACGTACCTTGACAATGTGTTGTAATTCTAAAATTGGTTTTTTTTTTTTTTTTTTGTCATTAACCCCCTCAAATTAATGGTATATAGAAAATACTATGATAAATCTATTAAAATGTATTCAATTCAGCTATTTTTTAATTAATGTATGATATAAAATGCAAACTTTAAAGGTCATATCCAAAAGGCCGATTTTTGAATACGTAGTGTTTGCCATAAAAGGGGTGTCATAATCCGATGACCTGGCGTAACAGTCCACAGCATGATTCAGGGCTACAACTCTGTCCCCAAAACATCATTGTGTTTGAGGTGCAGCCATCCTGTGCCCACCACAAATGTCGGAATACACCATTTGTCGCCTTCTAAAATGCAGTTCATGTTCAGGCACAGTATCGTGGTTAATCATCTGAAAAAAGCTTGTGCCCATTTGATATTTTCCCGTCGAAAAAGTAGCACTCCATTGCCACAACAAAGCGAGAAGTATCCAGAATGCACGTTTCCTTCCTCTCAATTCATGTTTAGATCAAAGTTGAAACTTGGAGAGTTTGGCAGCTCTTGCTAACTCAATGACGTTATGGTGTGTGAACCTCACATTCATAAAAAAAAAACAATCGTGAATACTAAGAAATCTGCTTCTCTCTGACATCTGATCAATGCGACTTGGCAATAGTTTTGCTTCTTCTGAGTCATGGTGAGAAGTTGATGGTGAATGGCGCATTCTCTATGGATGGAAGTCAATTTTTTTGTTTATCCCAATTGACGGACGCGAAAGTTCTTCTTTCTGTTAGTTAACTTGCATGTATTACAACAAAACGTCTGTAATAGCCACAGTTCACTATAATAACATGAATATTGATCATTTCTCTATTGTTTACATTTATCTATTTATATACGCACGAGTCTGCCTTTATTTTCGTGGAGGTTTTTTTATGAATTAAAATCGCAAAAAATCGCCAATAAATCCCTCGCTGGTCAGTGGTTAACCCTCGTCTACCGAGGGTGGTGGTTACCCCGCCTTCAGATTCCCCCCCCCCCCGGCTTTGCTCAACCCCCTTTTTCTGGCGCCAAATCTTTTATGAAAGGTCAATGACATTTTTCCTCTCATATTATCCAAAAACAATATCCAACCTGGTATAGGTAGATACAGGGTGATCCCAAAGTGATAAAATGGGGGGGGGGGGGGGGCAATCACCCCCCTTTCGCAGAGAATGTAACAAACAGGCCTCGCACAATACAGGAATGTCACCGACACTTGACTGTGATACCAATGGATAGCTATGTCCTCTTCTTTTCCATAAACCAAAATACAGTACAATGGATAGCATTACGCACAATAGGACGTCATAAAGTTTCGCATATATCAGCAAAACTGTCAATATCCATTCCTTGCGTATGAGGCAGCCAGCTAAATATATAGCTCAGCTCGCTGTTGATTTGGTTGGGGTTTGAGAAGTGTAACTGCTCAACCGCTGGACGAAAGGTAGGGCAACCTTTGAAATGTAATCCGCAGTTTTGTGATGACGAACACATTGGCAGGCGGAAGATCTGGTCGCAGCCCCCCATCAGTGCATATTGATGTTGAAGCGACCGACTCCTGTGCTAATGGAAGTCCTGTTTAAGGTGACCCATTCCTTGCCTTGAAGATTGGCTACCAGGTGGTAGGTCTGTCAAGTATAATAGTGAGTGTTCTGGTCTTGAAGTATCTGACCAGGCAGTATCCATGTCTGTAGATGTTGAATGGGTGAGCTGGAGATGTTTAGCAGCGTGTCGACAGAGTACGGTCGACTGAGAGCACAGTCGCTATTCTATATGCCGAGCTGAGTGTGATCTTGACAGTGGTATGTAGGGGTGGTCTCTCCGCATCCCTCAGGTGCAATGCCTGAAGCACTGGCTAGAAATTCAGAAGGAGTGGGGCGGAGGCAACCAGTAATGGTTCTTAATCGTCTGTTGATATGTGTTGAGCTTTCTTGTGGAGAAGCTGTTGCGCCATGCTGGGGCAGGGCATTATCAGCAGCGCTGTAGACAGAGATCAGCCATGGCGGTGGTGGTTAGAATCTTGGGCTAGCACCCCATGAAGTTCCAGCAAGGTGGTACAGAAGGTTATTCCTCGGAGATACCTTTGGCGCATACGACTCGAGTGATGCAGTTAAGGAAGCATCGGGAAAGCTTCACTCCAGTAAGTTGGTGTTGTAGGATGTATGGCAGAGGCGCTCCATTGAGATTGATTTGAGCTGGCGATGAGCCTCTTGGTGTGGAGGCAGTAGCGGTGGTATTGGCTTCGTCAGATTCAGTCTCCAGGTCTTGAGATATGCTGGCAGTAGGACCTTAGCTGCAGAAGTGTAATTTCTACTTCTGTCAGCTGCTGTCCGCTCGGAATAAGGCCAAGGCGTAGCCTATTGTTAGATGTTGTTTGAGAGAAATCGAGTGTGAACAGCATGGGAGCTAGTACAGATCCTTGTGGTTCTAAGTTCCTCAGGACGACGCAGATGACTGGTGACGATCCGGGATGGTCTGAGAGATTGAGTTGTCAAGGCCCTGGTGCCATGCGGTGTCGTATGCTGCAGTAAGGTCACCAAGATAACACCTGCCTTTCGACGCTTTTAAAGCTTCTCAATGTCATTAATGAGTTTACAATCTGGTGGATAGTGCTCCGGGCACGGCGCGACTCATGCTTGTCCGTCAGGCAGATGGGGTCACGACGGGGCTCCAGTTGGGCCAGGATCATCCTCTCAAGGATTGAAGGAAACACACAGTACTGATATTGGGCGAAGTTTTTAGTTGTCGGACAGGCTGTTGGTTGGGGATGTCGATGAAAGTAGCCCTCTCCAGCGATCTTGGGTAAGGACTGGTTGGTAAGGCAGTGCACATGTGTAGACGCCGGGAGCCATACAAGACATTTTTTTTTTTTTTTTTTTGTTTTTTGTTTGTTTTTTTGTTTGGTCGGTCTTGCATTATCTACTTCTTTCCACTCAAAACACCACCCACCCGGTCCCCCTACACAAACAACCCCACCACCACCACCCACCCCACAAACCAACCCAACTCACAACCACCCAACTAGCAACCAACTCAACAACCCCAAACAACCACACACACAAACCAAACCCCCCAACCCACCAACCAACTCAACCCACCACAAACATTTGCAACCCCACCCCCAACACCCCCCCCCCCACAACCCACCCCCACCCCATTTTTTTTTTTGGGGGGGGGGGGGGCGGGGGGGGGGGGGGGGGGGGTTGGGGGGGGGTGGGGGGGGGTAAAAAAATTAAGGGGGGGGGGGGGTGGGGCCCGCATTGCATCAGGAACTTCGCTGTATGTTATTCGCCCCCCGGCCTTTCCACTCTATTTGGCTGATAGCAGAGGAACAGGTAAGCTCATCTAGTGAGAAGGATGATGAAAGTGACGTGACACACAGTGGGAAATAGGGGAAAATTCAATTTTTAAAATAGGAATATCCTTTCATGCGTTTTTTCTCTACTTGATGGAAAATGACTCGTTTTATAAAATGAGCGCATTTTAGTGCACAATACGTTTTTGAAGTCGCTTAATTGAGAAAAATATATTTCCACCCTAATTCAGTATTTAACTGTCCCCAACTATGACGTATAGCTCAAACGTCATATTGGGGATTTATGGTGAGTTATTTTGAATTACATGGAAGAAGAAAATCTAAGCTATATCCGGTGTACCTAATTTACAGGAATCGGGGATGGTTCAGAACGAAAATCAATAAGAGGTGGGTGGTAATCATTTCCCCCCCCCCCTCTTATTTTGTTACAAAAAAATGGCCTCAGGTAGACAAGGGTTAAGAATGTTCCTAGTCTCTGCTCGTCGCGGTTCGGGTTCGAACCTCCATTCGCTCAAATTTTGAGAAAATTCAATTTGTTCTCGAATTTTGTTAAGTGAAATTAACAGACGCTGATGGTGTAATTTCACAAGTTATAAGTTAACTACGGAAAAAAAAGAGATCGCGATTCCAAGTCCATTCTTCTTTTGTAGTGATTTCCTTAGGAGTTCCTTGTAATCGAAGTGAAAGGCATTAATGCTGTTAACAAGTCTCAACTGTGGGTTTCTCCAGAGTATCTAGTTATGATTAAGGCTTGGCCATTATCTCGATATTACTTTCACATTGGCACGATGTCGAGTAAAGGGCGGATCCTGTCAAAAAAGGCTTCCCTAAAAGCATTTAAGTAGCTTGTAGGCTCTTTTATGGAATTTTCTCTTTGCTGGAGTGTAAGCTGCACCATGTTACTACTTAAAGGTTTGCAGTGTGAATGTTATTTACTTTTAATTGCCCCTAATTCATCAAAATATAAATATCAACTATTTCAATATAAATACTTATTGCAACCTAACAGTGATAACAGTTAATCTGGCTATTCTTTCCAACTGTTTTCAGATAAGCAACAAAATAGGCATTATACCAAACAAGACATATTTAATTACCACAAGTGAGTTTTGGCATCCATTTGCCAAGCAATGGTGTCAATGAGGCATTACTAGGGAATACCATGAAGATGTCATTTCACGCTTAACTATTTCTACTTACCTATAATAATATTTAGCTTAATTAGAGCTACAACAGCACAGTTTGCCAGATGGACCCTATGTTTTGTTTGTTTTTATTCCATGGAAAAGCCCGCATAATATAATACCGGTAATAACTACACGTGTGGCCGAGCTATGAGTTATTTTATCGTAGCTGATATGTCACAATAAAAGAGCAAAATGTCACTTTAACCATAGAGCAGCGGGAGCACCGACCTGGAGTCAAACGGCATCGTTATGCCCCCAACTATATCTAACGCTGTCTACATTGGTAGTTAGTAGGAGGACTTCTATACATCAATGCAGGTAGATAAGTATTCTCAAATTTAAGGGTAAAGGGGTCAACTTTTTTTCAATCCTCCCATCAGTTGAAATGAATGCCGTAATGTCCGACTAGTCGTAAGGATTACAAAAATAGAATTTGGATAGCTATACCCATCTATGACACTTGTTGTTGACTTTTATGGTGAAAAAATGGCTTACTAAGCTACCTAAAATTGTAAAAAGTTCAAATAAATTTATACAGGGTCACATCAGACGATTTTGTCAAAATGAAACAAAGAAAGTTTCATCTAGCTTAATGTGTCAAAATTAGGAATAGTTTGTAGCATCTGCACTGCGTTAGTTATCATGTCAATGTGACAACATATGGCACCTGGGCAACATTTATTCAAATGTATTGACCTTCTTGACCTTTATCTCGGTTTGAGTGAAAATTTAAAACATAAACCAAAACTATACTTGTTTAGGAGTCTCTTTCTCCGCCAATGAGTTGCAAGCATTTAAAAAGTACAATCAAAGTAATGACAATGTTGCCTAGTTCAAAATTGAGATGATCGTTTTTTGTGGACCGCCAGCTTAGCTGGAGGACCACTTAGCAATCCGTTGTGCCCGCTGTTTTCTAAACTGCACCTCAATTTGAATAAGTTTAAGTTCAATTGAAAACCAAACTGTGTAATGGGTGCACCGTGGTCCCATATGTTGCTGAGGTAAAGGTATTTGTCAAGGTCAAAGGTCATGTGAGGTCAAAGCTTGAAAAAATAGACTAAAAAATGTCAAATTGGCCTCAATTAAAGTTGGCCCCTGCGGGTTCAAGGTATGAATTGGCCCGATGTGCTCCCGTGCATGTCGTTTAGCGGCGATGAAATGGGCCAACTCGCGTTATTGAAACATCGGGGTGTATTAAAATTAGATTAAAGATTAAGTTTAAGATAGTAATAATATATGATGTGCCATTGTATGATTGATTTAAATTACTTAAAAGTGTTAAAATTATAATTTGTTTTAATTAGTAAGAACTTGTAGAGTTTAAAATCGTATCAGTTTGGGTATAATGATCAAGTGAATTACCAAAAAACGTCAGGTAGACATATGTGAACCATCTATTTAATCGGTATTTGCCTTGATGTCTAATATTGTATTACTTTCATGTTGCAAGTTTGATGTTGATTGTTGATTATCAGTATTTGAAGTAATTTTGTGATAATGCCCGATGGGTGATGAATTTGTCAAAGGGTATGATGTGTATAATTATAATTATAATTTATCTAGTATATATCTTAGTAAAATGCGGTTTTCTATGTGTATTGTTGCAATAATTGGGTTATCTTGTTTATACAGGATGGGTGATGAACTGGTTCATCAGTATATGAATGATTGAATGAATTCTAATATTGTGTCATATAGTGTATGTAATATTTATGATTTATCTAAATGACACGGTATGACAGAATTTGTGTAGTTAAATTTTCATATCACTCACTCAAATTGAAAAGTTGGGTTCAATGGAAACCAAATTGTGTATAGTGCACCGAGGGATCGTCATATGGTGAGAGGTTCGAAGGTCATATGAAAAGGTCAAAGGTCTATGAAAAGGTCAAAGTGATGGAGCGACCCCACAGCTTATATCTTTGAAAATGGGAGCGCGAAAGCCGAGAACGCGAAATTTCTAGTTGCCCATTGTCCTCTTTACCCTATAACTCCAAAACCAATGTCGTAAGCAGTGGTACAAACAAGTTAGACATTTTTGGATCTTATGACTAGACGGGACAATATGGAAAATGTTAAACCATGTTTGGGGTAGTTTGACTCCTGTGTAACCTTAAGTGGTTCCTATTGAAAAAAGTGACACCAACAATTGGACCACACACTGCAAAAAAACTGGGTGTTAAAGGAACACCTTGGGGTAATAGAGGACCACACAAATAGTGTTTAAAACTTTACACAATGGGGCGCTATTTTAACACCAAACTTATCCCGAACTACACCAGCTCGGCCCTGGTTAAAATAACACAAAAAAGTTGTTGAATTTTAACAATCATAGTGTAGTCTCTATTAAAACCAGCGTTGTGCAAGTGATAACTACTTGGCATTGATGTAGAGGGTCCCTACTTACTACCAAAGGTGTCCCAACCTAGATGTAGTCGGCCACTCTAAGAAGAGTGCCTATGACTGGAATCATTACTTACAAGCTTTGCTTAGGTACCCAAAAATGACTTATTACTTAAAGTCAGGAAATCGAGTTGCAGATATTTGCCTAATTTGCTAATTTCACAATGGCGCCATTTTGATGCATTTTATGTTAATAATATTGAGTTGTGGACTCGTAACAGAATAACAAATTGACAAAAAGAATCACAAAACAAGTAATGATGAAAAGAAAAAAAGGTCAGACGCCATATTTATAACTAACGTCCGAAACCCTTTCGTAAGCTTGGACATTGTTGTTCTGATGTTCATAAGCTAAATTGCCAATATATACTTAAGTCACATATTAGCATACATTAATTTAGGAAGTAAACTGCAAGAACACAAAACCATAATTCACGGTTCTTTACATATAAAAAATGAAGGATTTTAGAGTGCATTTCCAACCTAATCTATATAGTCCAAACTACAAACTAGATGACCTTGTTCATTTATAACCTTTTCATCGGTTTCTTGACCAACTTTTTATCTGAATCTGAATACGGTAAGTGTTACAGAGAAACTTTTAGGCTTTGAGCATTTCGAAGACATGCAAAAATTCAAAAGGGCCAACAAAAACACCAAAGCTCATTGTTGATCATTCAAAAGTTATTGTTTGCCTGTCCAGGAACCGATTGTGACCAATTGAAAATATTATAACTCAGTTACAGCAACACGTCAATAAGAAATTCAATGTGGACGCCATAAAATAAGCATTTGTATTTTATCTACTTTTGGACAGTATTAATGGTAACTTGGTACATAGAAATGGATGAGACCATGATGAATTCTCTTTCAATAAATGCCGATATCAATTCAATTAAGATGGATTCTTAAACTTACTATAATTCATTACTACAACAGTTGAGATTTTGTGTTTCTCATATAACTCAGTCATTAATATCCAACAGGTAATCAAACAAGTGATTAGATATCATATCGACAAGCTGGAATCCTGGATGGGTTGGCGTCCAAATATGACTGGCCAATGTCAGTTAATAAAGGTCAGTAATTCATTCATGTTTTAGGTAATTTATATATAATAGTTTTAGTTGGATCACTTCAAAAAATTCCCTTCAGGGCCAACTTGTGAAAAGCGTGTAAACAACTCATGTTGTTACCCTATGGAAGCAAACACAATAAATATTAAATATAATAAATGTTATTGCATGTTATATTTAATGTCCACAAGATGGATGCCAATGGATGCCTCTAAAAACTTACCAAAAACAAAAGGATGATACATATCTATAAAACTGGAAACCCATGGTGGGAGGAAGGCCTTGGCTGATCAGGCTCAACACTGTAAATGGCGAATAGTCTTCGGACTTATTTTAAAAATTTTGATGCAATCTTTTATCCTTAATCTAGGGTTCTGAAATCAGGGTAAACAGTAGAGTGTATAGAAAAGGTTCATCATTAAAGATGTAAACATTCTAAAAAAGTTTCCCACAATACTGCAAATTGTGCGGCCATTGGCGAATGTGGCAGAACCCCAATTTAGAAACTGTATGACTCGTTGCATAAATTTTGGTTTCAACTTTTACATCTGGGATAGGTTCCAAAAAAAGTGTATATTATGTTGTGTATTTGGATGAAAGGGATCAACGGACCGGGTTACGCACGTTAAAACGATCCTCCTAACACATTGTGCTTACGCAGATGGTATAATCAGGGTTTTGTTGAGAATGAAGTTATTTTTATTATGGATATTCTGAAAAACAGAGACTGATAGATGTATAGATGTATACAAAAATTGGCACTTATGGTGTTTGGTTTGGTATCTGATAAATTTAAGAACATATTGCCGCGGCCAATGCACCTTAAGAGTTATAGAACTCCTCTCATAGGGCGTGCTCTCGCCAAGTAAGATGTTCAAGTCATATTTTCAAAATTGAAATGGGCAGAAGACGAGATTGAATGTGGAGGACCGGTGTGAAAGAAATCACAGTCCGGCAGGTATCATGTCGGGGCTCATAGACGGACAACGGAATAACGTGTGAAAAACTAATGTTGTCGGTAAAGTCAACTGAATCGATTTGCCCTATTGTTCACCCCTTGTTGTACGGCCTGTGAGCCCGGAGACCAATCGCCGACTACACGGCTTGGTGACCGTGTAGGATTATAGGATATGAGACGAATACCATTTGTCTTGTTTGCTGAGTTGTTGACGATATTCGCCAAAAATATTTACAAGCCAGGAAATAAGTCCGAATCCTAGTCCTCCAAGTGTATATCTTTGATGAGTTCCGCTTTAAAACAACTGATATAAGTGGTCTCTCGTTGTTTGTTTTCATGCAATGAAAAATCCGTGATGAAAAAAATTGAATTCTGTAATTTTTTCCACCTTATAATTAGCAATATATGGTCGATTCTTCATGAAAACGGTGCATTTTGGAGGTTGACACACCCAAAAAAATTGTCTCACAAGCGTAGTTTTAGTTTTAACCATTTAAGTATTCAATACCAATTACGGGGAAAAATAATTATTGCCAACCAAACACTTCTTATGTTTCTGAACAGTATCCACACACAAACATTTTGCTACATGAAAAAGAATAGGGTGATTACGTTATCAAAATTTTAAATCAACAAAAATATGGCCAACTGATGACATGTCAGAGAGGTTGATGGGAACAATTTATTTGTACGAAGTTAACATGGTTTTGAGTAGCTGAATTGAACTCCAATAATTGCTACATTGTTTAGTTTATTACGTATCCTTGAGTATTGAATTCTGCCTGAAAATATGACTTTATAATACAACAAATCTTAAGATTACCTTTTACCATTATTCGCAAGAATACATTTAATTGACACCATATCCTTTCTATGGAAAAAAAATTATAGTTGATGATGTTAACATAAAACGCATTTCAACGTAATTAAACGATAACGTAATACACAATAATAACGTAGTAACATTTTTTGACCATTTTCACATCTCCAATTGACTAAGAGGATCTGACTGAAAGTTATTAATTTTTGGCTGTCGGAAAGTAAGTATCTATGCCACTCTTGATCATTATTTAAATAGCTAGTTTGGTTGTTCTGAGAAAGGTGGATAACGTAAGACCACTTCCTTAAAAAAGATCGCATTTTTTCAAAGTTCAACATTCTTAGACTTTTTAATAGTCATTGTGAGCTAAAGAAAACACTATTCAAATGCCCGCATTATTTACCTTGAAATAAGAGGCACATCAATATCTGAGTAGAAGTTTTCACAATCTTAGCAATGCTTTGTTTAGCATACACGAATAAACAAGGTTTTCCCGGACATTATGTTTGTATTGCAAAAATTTAAAAATAAATTGAGAATTACCGGAAAACATCATTACATACTTTCCCACATGTTTCACAACAAGAAACATTGATATCGGAAGAAGAATTCACGCTGTAAGTTTTTTTTTATTTTTTTTAATTTTGATATTGTGTTTCAGGACATTTCGTTATTTCATATGTTTCTTTTTTTGAAGGCAAATATCTCATTAGAAAAGAAAACGGAAAGATGGCAAAATGAGCTATTTTTTTTTTGCAAAGCGCCGTTCAACTGCCCCTATCAAAATATTACGTTTTGTTCCAAATAAAGCACTTGTTGAAAGACTTATTAACAAAACGACACAAAAATTTCTGGAAATGCACCGTTTTTCATGAAAATCAAAAAATTTCTTCCTAAGTACTTTTATCATTATATATTGTCATAATTGTGGTAGATGTACGAGCCGCTGCAATTATTACTGAAGATACACTCTCAAGTACATGTGGTTAGGCTATAACAGGTGCCGATACGATTTGAGCAGGAGACGTTTTCATAGAGCTTGTAGGTACGGCTGAGGAGTGCTATTGTCGGTAGCGCTTGGGATTAGAAGGATCTTTCCCAGGCTTTAGGGTGCACGTTGTGACATTGCTTTCCCTAGGATCTTTGGGCACTGTGGGAATAAAAGGCACGAATTGAGAGCGCAAGAAGCCATCCTTGTACGGGCCGGATTTTTTCAGATGCTAAGTTGAGATGTTATCAAAGCCTACTGTTTCCTGGTTGAAGTTTCGCAATACCGGATTCCATTCGTCATGTTGAAGGTGCGAAGAAAGCAGGGTCGCCACTAAACCTCTTACGGTTAGTTTAATCTCTTGCTCTTCTTGATCGAATTGCCATTTAACATCAGTGGTGGGCAACTTGGTTGGGTGTGACATTTGGCTGCTGTGGAGGATCCTGTGGAATCCCTCAGAGCGTTCGATGGTAGACCATGCTTTATTGCTGTTATGGGTCATTATCGGTGGATTCCAAATTAAAGTATGCCAGGTATCTACAGCCTTGGGTATGAATCGCTAGGGCAGTCCTTGTTCAACTAGTTGGTGCAATTTGTCTAGTATGTGGTTTGGTGCAAATCCTCTTCACGTTTGATCCAGGTCATCAGTTGAATCCTTGCCAGTCTGCTATCCTATAGTTAAGCGACGCTTAAAAGGCCACTTTGATGGTCTTACGCAGCGTTGACTTGGATATTGATTGGTCGATGTTGAGTAGTGGAAAAGGATCGAACAATCTTGATACACAGTTAGGGATGTTTTACTAACAATAGCTTGACCAGAGTTGTAACCTCTCTTCCAACGGGCGCTATGAAATGGATGGCGGCAGCTTTGAGTCGTGAAGGAGAAGTAAGAGTGCTGTCTTCCCATTCTTCGAAGCTTGCTATGTCTTTGTTAGTTTCATTGTAGCCCCATTGGTTACTATGGCTTGTGTGATGACATCGCCAATAAAGAAGTTTTGGGGTCGGAAAGTAAGTATCTATGCCTACTCTTGATCATTATTTAAATAGCTCGTTTGGTTGCTGATCAATGTTGATAACGTAATACACGTCCTTAAAAGAATCGATTTTTTTTACAAAGTTCAACATTTCTTTAGACTTTTTATAGTCATGTGAGCTAACGAAAAACACTTTTTCCAACTGCCGCATTATGTTTACCTGAAAGAAATGCAAAATCAATATCTTAGTAGAAGATTTACCAATCTTAGCAACTGCTTTGTGAATTAATAACGTCAATAACAAGGTTTATCACGGACATTAGGTTTGTATGTCAAAATTTAAAACTAAATTGAGAATACAGGAAAACTCATTCCATAATTTCCACACATTGTTGTCACACCGAACATTGATATTCGGAAGAATCAAGCTGCTAAGTTTTTTTTATTTTTTTTATACTTTTGGATATTGGTGTTCGGACACATCAGTTTTCTCCTATTTTTCGATGTTTGAAGGGCCAATATCTCATAGAAAAGCCAAAACGGAAAGCATGGCAAACTATATATGCCGCAAATGCAGCTCAAACGGCCCCTATCAAATATTCACCGTTTATGGTCCATAAGCCATGTTGAAAAGTATATTAACCAAAGACACGAAAATTCTGGAAATGCACCGCTTTTCATGAAATCGAAAAAATTCGTCTTCCTCTACTTTATCATATATATTGTCATACTTGTGTTAGATGTACAGCCTGCTGCAATTATTTATTGAAGATACCTCTCAAGTTACACTGTGGTTCGTCTATCACAGTGCGATACGATTGAGCAGAGACGTTCAAAGACTGTAGGTATGGCTGAGGAGTGATATTGTAGCTCTTTTGGATGGATCTTTCCCAGGCTTGTAGGAGGCCGTGGACATGTGCTTTCCCCTAGGATTCTTGGGCACCTGTGGGAAATAAGGCAGAATTGTAGAGCGCAAGAAGCCATTCCTTTGCTACTACTGGCCCCGTGATTTTTTTCAGCTGCTAAGTTGAGATGTTATCACATCATGGCCTACTGTTTTTCCTGTTGAAGTTTAGCAATCCCGGATTTCCAATTCCATATTGAAGGGGCGAATGAAAGCATGGTCGCCACTAACCTCTTACGGTCTAGTTTCATCTCTTGCGCTTTCTTGATGCATTGCCATTTAAAATCAGTTGGTGGGCAACTTGGTTGGGTGTTACATTTGTCTGCTGGTGGAGGATCTGTTGGATCCCCTCAGACGCTTTCCCATGGTAGACCATGCCTTTCTTGGCTTGTTATGGGGTCCTATCGGTGGATTCAATTAAAGTATGTCCAGGTATCTACAGCCTCTGGTATGAATCGCAAGGGCGTCTTGTTCACTATTGGGCAAATTTTGTCATATTTATGTGGGTTTTTGTGCAATCCTCTTCACGTTCTGATCCAGGTCATCATGTATCCCCTTGCCAGTCTGCTTTCCTATATTTAAACGACGCTTAAAGGCACTTTGCTTGGTCTTACTGCAGCGTTGCCTTGGACTACCGATTGGTCGATGTGAGTTACGTGGAAAAGGATCCATAACAATCTTGCTACAAAAGTTAGAGATGTTTTTACTAACAAATCGCTAGATCCGGGTTGTAACCGCTCTTCCAACGGGCGCTATGAAAGGATGGCGGCAGCTTAGAAGTCGTGAAGGAGAAAAGTAGATTTGACTGTCTATCCATTCTTCGACAGCTTGTCGTATTTTTGTTAGTTTCATTGTAGCCCCTTGGTACTATGGCTGTTGAAATCGCCATAAAGACGTTAGGTTTGTGAATTCCCAAGGCTGAGTTGAGGATGCTTGAAGTCTCCTGATGGAGGTTTGTAGACTGATAAAACTATGACAGAGCTAAGCTCAATGGTAATGGGACGTCATTTCGTTGCCATCAGACATTGAGGTTTTGCTTCTCCTGTGTAGCCTGTTTTCGCATATATAGGCACTTCCATATTGTCCCGCTGTGTCTCTCGTGCAGGAACCATTCCTGGTATGGTTGGGCCGGTTGTTATCGATTCCTCTGTGGGTTTCTGCAGACATAGGACATCGCATTGGAGATTTTACACATATCCGAATTATGTTACTTTTGCATTATAAAAACCCTCCACGTTCAATGTCGCTATAGTCAAGGCATACCCCTTTTAGAAAAGGCCGTACGCTGAAGTCTAGTCATGATATTGGTACACTTTAATAAAATGATGTTCAGGGAAAACCGTGTTTGGTGTTGTAGAGATTTTGGCTACAATGACCGCAAAGGGTGTGAAAACAATTACCCCTCGAAGCTTTTTACGAACGTTTGTTGGAGTTCTAGCGCCCTATGAAAAAGTATCACGGTGTTGGTATATACACGAAGAAATCATATTGCTTCAATCTGTAGTGCTTCCACAGGTAGTACGCCAAAATCATTTATACTCATTTTCCTCCTTAATTCTAATACTGAGTCACCTGCACTGTTAAACGTCCTCTGCTTATTTTCGGTGCATACGGGCGGATTCAAAAGAAGTTACATTATTTTTACGGCAATCTGTAACAAATCTGTAAGGATTCCTTTAAATATTCATTAGAAAGAACAGTTTCGGAATGTCATAAAAAATAATGCATTTCCTTATGCCAACCCCGAGTTATACTATTTGAATAAAACCACAAATTTTTCATGGCCGTACACCTCTGGGTAATTTGCCTCAGTGTCAATAAAGATATTTTTAGAAATAACTACAACACGCCGAGTCATCATTCATATCTCAACCCTATTCAATTGCACTCAAATGGCTAAATACATTTACTACATCCTAGGGCCACTGATAACTCCAATGTAATTTCAATGCACGAAATAATCAATATATACATGTTAGGGATGAATAGGGTTCATAGTCTTTATTCCGTCCGTATAGGCTTGGTTGATTTCTTCATTCAAACCCTACTCAACAGGATAAACCAAAAAACTCGTCATTCTTGCTTCGTCTTTAGACAGCCACTGATCAATCAACCATTAGCAAGTCAAGCTTTAACGCTCTAGTTACTGGAATGTTAATGGCCAGAGCAATCAATACAACCCTTTGGTTTGGTTAACGCTCGACAATAGATGGGGAAGCAGAACCAAATTAAATTTAAATGTACAATTTAAATTGCGAACAAATTATTTCGTTATCACTTCCAATTTTAGCATTTTTACACCCAAAAAAATTGTTTTTAAAATGTTATTTAATATATTCAACTCTAAGTGTTATAATATATATCTCATTGATTCTCTATATCTATAAGTCATAAATCGATTTTAATTCACATGGTATAACTTGGGTTTGGCATGTCGGCGCTGGGCGGGAAAACCTCATATGGCATTTGACCTTTAATAGCAAACCTCACATGTAGTAAAAACGTAACATGACAAACCTCATATGTAACATTTCGGGAGACACCAAAAAATGAATATTTGTTAAAAGTAATTAACTTCATAAAGCAACTAATTAAGGTAAAATTATTCAAAATTAAATTTAAATAATTAATTTACTCTAGATTGTCTTACTCTATCATATTTGGCATGAGATTCAAGCTAGAACCCGACGTGACCAAAATGCACTATGATGTTTTAGCACTGGGGCCCCACTTTTTTACATAATGTTGTTTTGCATTTGACCTCTGAAGTTACATATGAGGTTTTTTTTCCCCCAGCGACGATGTGCATTTGCAATGTGTAAATATAGAACTTCAAAATTGCTTCTTTGCAATCATATATAACTTTAAAAGACCTCTTTTTTTCGATTTGTACTAACCACACGACAAACTTGTAAACTTCGTTTGACTCACAGCCTGCACAGTCTGACCCCTTCAATGGCGAAAAAAAGCCTATCGATCGCACATAACTTATAGTTGCATGACAAGAAAGACTCTAGAATAGAAAGACTCACCGTGCAAAGTATTAGCTTTGCGTATTGGTTGTTATGTCTATTTAGCGCCCGTAGCGGCCCATTTAAACTTCAAAATAATCGCAACTAACTAGTCATTTTGAACCATATCTCGTTTCTGAGCCTGTTTTGAAATGAGTCCCGTTAATTCTGTTTGTACGTTGCTCTATTGTCTTCAGAAGATCAATGAAATCCATTAGAAAAAAATGTTGGCAATATCGGTTGTCATTCAGGTGCGTTTCCGGTATTTGGCCCGTGGCCGCCATTGAATAAATGGCGGTCAAGTTCGTCTTATTGGTGCCCCATATATCTCTTTTTGGGTCTTGTATCGAATGCATGAATTCCCGCGTGCTACTAGCCCATGTTTTCCGAGTAGTCAAAGAATCAATAAGGATATTCGCTAACAGCTATTCGACCATAAGTTTGGTGTTATTTGGTTGACAGCCATCTAATCTTTAAAAACCAATAACGCTTATCCCAGTGTCTAGAAGACTTTAGAGAGCAAGATTATGAGTGTCTACTCTCCATATTTTCCCAAAGGTCATCTATCAATAAAGCCACTGATAATATCATTGGACTCAGTTGGTTATGTTAGCCAGATTGAATTTCAAAATATATACCAACCAATTTTTTTAACCACTTCATAAGGTCTGTAAGGATATCAGTATATTTCGGGTACCTTCTGTGTTATTCGTGAAAAACTTTATTTTTTTCTTTAAAACAAGCTATTATAACAAGCATGTCTTTGAACATTAAATAATATATGTATCAAGACCTTTAACATGCCACGCACCCTTATCTTTACCGTCTTCTCTTGAAATCGCCCACATGCACCGCCAATTACTGTATATTGGTTTTTTTGTCTTAAAAGTAAAAGAGTTAGATAACTACGAAATGGGTATAGAAATGAAGAATGAGACCAAATGCTCCTAAACATTTATTAATCATATTTGATATTAAGCTAGCGTCGGCAATAAATCCACCTGCTTTAAAAATCCTTAGAAATACAAAGGATTGCCCATAATGTTATGATATAGATAGAGCCAAATATTAGATGGAACTGGAAGTTTATAAAAGGAGGGTAATGCAAATTTTCACCATTAATTAAACACCATAAAAAGCCAAAAATTGTGTGTATGTTACCAGCCCCACAAATGAAAAAACAACAGTCTTGCCTCCAACATCTGTCATCATATAATACAAAAATATTGATTGGACCTTAGCGATGATAACAAAATAGAAAAGTAAGCGACAAGTATGTTATGGTAAAAACTTAAAGTATAATATTTTACTATTCTAATTCATACTTATGAAATGGTGTTGGGATGTTAACTCAACTGTTGCACCGGGTTATATGTTAAGCTCCAGGATTTTAGATCGTTTAATACGGGAGCAATGTAGTGCTACATCTTAAACTTTTAGCATGTTAGAATAACATTGTTGCCAAACTAGAGGTTAGCCTTCATGTGAATACTCAAAGAAATACATTCATATCCGAATTTTACAATCTATAAAAAAAGTATTGATACATGCCTATAACTATTAGAAAAAAAAACATAAATATATTTTTAAGTATGTGATATGCATCTTTGAATACATCTGGCAAAAGCATTAGAGGAGTCATTACGATGCTTTGGAATCTTTAAAACAATTTCCTAGCATTGTAACCCTCATCTCTATAATCCATAATATTATGATTATAAGAATACATTAAAGTACGCAGATACAAGTTTTTTGACCATCTACATACTCATACCTTCCATTTTTATTTTGTTACATGATGAATTACGGGGCTAAAGGTCTCGCGAAATGACCATTTCAGCCTGCCTGACTTTAATTTTATAATTAGACCAAAAAGCTATAGTAGTCCAATTGATATGCTTTGATTGAACTTTTTATCCCATCATTCTACCATTAATTGTTTTTTTAGATAAATCCTGCTCGCAGCGTTAGACATATCTTTAAAATTTACTTTTGCACGTTAACGACAATTTTGTCTAGAAACACTTTTTTTTCTTTTTAATTTTAGTTTTATTATATTTTGAAATGCCATTTAAAATTATTATCCTCACAAAACAAGCACTTGAATTTTTTTCATTGATAATTGCTGCCGAAAATTAGAGGTGAAAAGCTTAGTACTTTTGAGGATATAAATGTTTGAGCGTAAAAATCTTTAATACTGCCCAAGCTATCGACCGAAAAAAAATACTTTTAAAAAATGCTTTTTTAAAAAAGTATCACGAGGAATTTCAATTGGCATGAGGCGACTGAGGAGCGAATTTTCGACCATAACTTTGAAATGGAAGCTCCGATTGTTGTCAATCAAAAGCCCAAACGAAAGGTATTTTTTACTTATTTTAAATTTTAAATGTTTATTGTAAATGCCCTCCACCCCATATTAAGACGAGAATCCTCCCTTAAAAAAGCACCAAAATTATAGTTATGTGCACGGCCCCCATCTTGGTTTTTGTAAAGTTAGCGAAGTCAGACGACATCAACGTCATATTTTTTATCGTTCAGATTTGAATTCTACATCACATTTGCCAAGGGGTTTTTTTATTTTATAAAAAAGCGTGATATAAAACTCAAATGATATTTCCTTAACTGGTCCCCACTTTTTACACTGGGTAGGCGCACCGAAGGCAATTGTGAGATAGATGTGTTTTTCCCAAGTTCACAAACTTTGAACACAGCGGCGACTCGAACCCACACTAATGCCCAATACTCCCTAAGCATTGTTAGCGCGTGAAAAGCCGGTGATCCATACCACGCGGCTATATGCCTTGTTTTCTCAACCGCCTCACCACCATGACCGCCCACACATAGTAAATCAGTTTGTATTTTGCTTCATTATACCAACATTCCGATATCAGTAAAATGCTTGAAATAAAGATAAAAAACAGTTTAAACATACAACTTACCAGTACGACAATGACGCAACCTCCTCTGTTCGTCTCCAGAACTATTACCGTTCGCTGGCGTTACACTAGAGTAATACCCTGCTTGCTATTTTTTTTGATAGATAGGAAAATTAAGTTGCATATTTTTTTCGTTTGAACAGGCGTTCCATCTTTCATCCAGAGAATTTTATCCGGAATTTGGCTCTTAGCCCCTGTGTGAACACGTCAAATCAGTTATCCTCTTCGGTTACGGCACCATCACGAGATCTGGCATTATCCTACATCTATGGTGATACGGGAAAAAGTAGATCTTGACAACGTTCATGACGTTTGCTAAATCATGTTAACAAATATTATAAGCGCATTTAACATTTAACACGAGAATCAACAGTAAATGTCATGGAAAATCGATAAGAGCTTCCCCTCAACGCGCTCGATGATATATATATATATAATTGATTATACCCGACCCTCAAGAGTGTACTCTGAGAACTCTCTGATTATCTTGCTCCCATCAGGTGATCACTCCTTTCTGGATGAAGTGTATCACGACTTATATGCGAATTCATGTATATATATATATCATCATATATATAGAGTAGATCAGATATTATAGAAGAGAAGAGATGTAATCATATACTTAGATATTATATATATAGACTATAGATATATATATATAATAATACGAGGGGGGATCAAAAAGTAATTTATCCATAGTCGCCAAATCTTTATCAATGATCCGATGAACACAAAATGTACACAGATTATAGGCCTAATGAGGAGCTCTTCTACAAGGAAATACTGTTCAAACTTAGTCAACCATGATCTTTCAATGCATTTATAGCCCCGTTACACGTAACAAGTCCCCAAATCACCGTTTTGAAATCCCCCATGCCGAAATCGAGCAGGTCGTGTGTCCTACCCCACATGCCCCTAGCGCTGATTGACTCCCGAATGCCGGGACCTAATGCGCCCTCCCCGCACCTATATCACGATCATGAATATTTTAAAAATCTAAATGAAATTACACTTTTTTAGCGGGGTTTAATCCAGTAACCCCGAAGGGACCCACACGTTTTGAAAGCAATAATATTTATTCCCTTCAAAATTATCATGATATTACTAAGATTTTTGAACGGCGAAGTTTTTTTATAAAGGTGATTTGTAATGTCAATGCGGAACGCAGGCTACCGTTAGAAAATACACATTCCCTAAATTAACCATTTGGCGAATCCAAAATTCCCTAAATGCAAACGGATCGTTGTACCTATACCCACTGAGTATCTTGACACAATAGGGCCAGTACCCTCTTGTAAGCACACCCACGTTTTAGAGATCCAAAGAGAACTATAAACATTGGTCACTCTGCGAAGAAAATGGATACCGAAGACCCCCTAACACAGAGAAAATATGCACTAATGTAAAATCAACACAAGAGCGGCTTTGTTACAATTTTTTGTAATCTAATTAAGTAACTTTTACCTAAATTAGTAAACATTTTACACCTTAATTATCGTAGAGTTCCATTTTTACATAGTTTATGTATTTGTTTCTCTCTGTGGGTTGTGGTTAAACTTTTCCCTAAATTAAGTAACTTTGCTTACATAATTATGATAGAGTTCTGTTTTTGTGAGATAGTTTAGTATGTTCATAGTTTATGTATGGTTCTCTATGATGTTGAACGGGACGTTGGCCACTTGCTGATGTTAAAAGTAAACTTAAGATCGGGACTGGGAGGCTGGAGGGATTTCAATATTAAACGGTCAAATATACACAACTCCCTACTATAGGTTGTAAAATTACCCGAATACCGATTGCCTCATAAAATTTTAAAATAACTCCCCCAGCCCTGTTTATCCTGTTCAGAGGCCATTTCTCAGCACCGGCCAATGTACATTGCACTTGGTCACATATGATTGATGAGCCAACAATGTTACCTAAAATAATCACAAGCAAATAAGTCAAGAAAGATTATTTAGATTTCTCTACACAAGTGTGAGGACTGTTACACAATATTTAACATTTAACCACATTAGAACAGATTCAGCCTATTGCCTTCATAGTCAGAACACTAAAAATCTTAACATGAGCCCCTCAAATGTCCTCCTAAAACAAATACAAAAGAACTCTTTATTTGCAGAAAGATCGCAAAAATACTACGCAACCCCCTACATTTTGCCCAGACCCATATTAATATGAACAGCGTCCATAAGACATTAATCATACCATTAAACAAACACCCCGTCTCGTCATTTGAACGGCTGATGTAAAGCAGAATGACAAAGTTGGGAACTTGAGTTTTTCGTTTTGGCTTCTTATAGTTTACTAACTGTTCACTTAGCATAAACGATGACATTTTTGGATTGGAAACACCACCGGATCCCAATGCGTTGCTAGCGTTAGCATGTGTATGAATCCATATCATTTTCCATTGAGGTAATATTCCTAAAAAAAACCGAGTGTCTCATCCAGTTCCGATATCATTGTCAGATTCGTCTTTGAACATCGAAATTCTTTCGCTATTGGCATTTGCATATGCCAGAACATGTCAGGTTTACTGCGTCCCCTTCTCTGACTGATCCGGTTAATCAGGCATTTGCAAGACGAAAAAACAGTATCGGAGCGAATCTGTCCAATCAAAAAATAAGAAGTGTATCTTGGGAATTATCTATCATAATCGTGTGGTACTAATAGCCTTTTTCCTTGTCTTTTGGTAATATAATATTTATACGATGATATTTTTACTGTTTCTGTTAATTCATTTACCCGTGTTGTAAGTAAGTAACCCAATTTTTTGATACACTCTCGCTTTGTACTAAGTTTTTGTATTAGAATATTCAATAATCCCTTAGCAATTTGTATTCTTAGCCCCTTGTTTGTGTACTCTGTTTTGTCTTATTGCTTTCGTCTCTGTCTGTTACTTGTCAAAACATCTTGTCTACAGGTATTGTTTCACTTTTATCTACCCGCGTTCTCATTTGCTCTCTTTAAACTTTAGTTCTTTTTTCAAACCTACCCCATCCAAACTCATCTCTCAAGTTTCCACGCTCTCTCTCTCTCACACTATATATTCTCTTTCATTCTCGCTCTTCTCTCTCTCTTGGGTCTCTCTCCCCTTATAAACACCCTCGATCTATTATGTTCCTTTGAATTATTCTTTCAAGTTATGCAGGTTGGCCCTGCCATTCTACGAACTGCCATTTAAACCACCAGCTTTAAACGGAGCGCAGACTTTCGAGCATCACTAATTGAATTTTCAACAACACTAATTGAACATCATAAAAACTAAGGCGATGTGTGCATCAACCCGTTACTTACAGACCCATATCATCTTCAAAAGGTTGTTCAATTGTAATGAGTTCCGGTTTATCGTCTGGGAAATTATGGGCAAATCATTGTTTTAGAAAGGCGTCAAATCGCACAAAAAGTAACATGAAGTTCCGCGCCCTGCTTCCACCAGAATACATCATTGGAAAGCATTTTGATGTTTATATCTGCTCTAGAAGGACCATGTACATATATTTAACACAAAAGATTACCACATTTGTTGTACCTTCTTGTATTTTTTGTGGAGGGCAGTCGTATTTGCCATAGGTTGTATAGCAAGGGCGCGCAGTAGTCGCTCGATTGATGGAAATCGCTCTTTTCAGCACATAAGGGTTAATTATTTTTTATGATTTAATGTAATAATTTTGTTCATACATATCATGTACTATGAAACTACATAAGAGAAAATATTATGGCAAACAGGGGTTGCTAATTTTATTTTAAAAATCACCACTCCCCGTGGTGCCTAAGGGGGGGGTCCTAGGGACCAAACTTAATTATCTCATTAACGGGCGAGAAATGTTAGTAAAATTTTTTTATGGAAAGAGCGCACGATAAGTTGCACAATTACAAAAAATTGAGATTCGGAAAATATTTTTCACGAGTGAGAATCGCCGAAAAACAATCTTGGGTACTATGGAAACCCCCCCCCCACCCTTAGGCCTAAGTGTTAAAATTAATATTCTTTAATTAGTTGCCAATATGTTTTACTCATTTTTGCAGAAAAAACATAAATTTCAGGAGTAAAATACGTTAGAAGGACCCCAAACATGGTAGTGTAAAAAAAATAATACATAGTATGCATGTTGCAACACAAAAATAAATATGGCTAGAACTCTGCGCTCAGAAATATTGAAAATGTTACTGGAAATTTTCATAAGGTTTTTCAAATGTTTTGGAGGATAAGTGGTCATATAACTTTATAACAACCATAGTTTTTCTTAAATTTTTCTTAATTTCAGGTTGATGTAAGTTTTCTTCATGTCTCATTACATATTTTCGCTCCTATCTTTAAAGTATGTACACGCGTAAAATATTTACCAAACTTTGAAAAAACGATTAACAATTACATGGGTACTATACTCATAAAATCTAACCTAATCTAACCATTTTGAGGGCACTAACGCTTATACAAACTTCCAAAGAAAATATCAATTGTTCCTGAAAGGCGAGTTTTTTTGTAAATAATGTATATATTAGATTATTTAGGTTGCAGAATATCCAAGGTAACTAAAAGAAAATCAAACTTTCACATATGTTTACCAGTCTATTTTTGTAACACTGTTTTACTAAGGGATGGGGTGGTAAAAACACCCCGAGAAGTCATTATAAAAGCATAGATGATTTCGATGTTGGCACCACTGATATGGAAAATGACTAGTTTTGTAAGCACACATATAACTTTTAGATGCCATACCGTGCACAATATTTAAACAAATTAACTAATAACAAAGGTAATGCAGTATCATTTATATAGCGAATAATGGCCCGAGGAGTCGGAAAAACATAATAATGGCGCCCTTATTTTTAAATTTTCCGCCCGAGGATACATTATGACCCATAGATGATACTACAAAAACCTTTATTTCTATTCTATTAACTAAAAAACAACTTTTTTTTTTTTTTTTATTTTTTTTTACGTGGTCTTAATTTTTTTATTATCTGCTTGCATATACACTATAATGTTACATATAGAACGATATAACTTTATACTTCAGTGTCATTGATCCTTTTTCATTAACCTCTACATACATTTACAATTGGTTTTATACATTTACACATTGCATTTTAAGGTCACTGTGTTAATTTCACTTTCTATTGCATGTGAAATTTTAACCCAAAGTTACGTTAGTTTTTGCAAAATTTTTGCTTCTACTTCTCCAGTATAGTTTCATTTTAAAAAATACTAATACATTTTAACTGCTTGTTTCAGTAATTTTTTCAAAAGTCTCGATTTTAAAGAGTAAAAGCTGCAATGGTATCATGCTGTTTACTACTCATGTTTTATTAATTCTGTTGTTTGGTTTGTTTCCAATACTATATGGTTTAATGTCTATTTCAGGAGAGGGGAAAATCATTTAATCTGATGAATGCTGAAAATCTTTCTAAACTTTGCTGAGCTTTTACATTCGATAGGCAATGATTATAGTCACATTTTATTACAGGTAGCACAATTTGGAGAATCGGATATTTTCCATTGGTGAAGTTTTGGATTTTATTGGAATATCTAATAGAATTTTGTAATTAAAATGTGCAACTTTCCTTTCTTTTTCTAATGCCGTTTTTCCGTTGATTTTATTTTGTTTGTTTGTTGGTTTTAAGTTAATATGCCTTATTATCATGTCTATTTTGTATGCGGATTAATAGAAATAAATATAAGACAATGCTTTAGATAGCGCTCTTATTGCAAATTCTTTACCTCTGCACCTCTCTGCTGCTGCCCATTATTGAAAATGGCAGCATTCTGATTGGCGCAGATTACTGCCCATTTTCTGTCAATAATGGGCCCGCGAATGCATTTTCTTTCCTCATTATATCACACTGTTCCCATCGTATAGAATAGAAATAAAGGTTTTGCAAGTATTAATTTCATTGCTCATAATGTATCCTCCGGCGGAAAAAATTTATAATGGACTCCGGCTGCTCCCTCGTCCATATTTATTTTTTGTTCCGACCTCGTGACACATTGAGTACGCCATAAGGATACTGCCTCACCTTTATTTCTTAAATAATGGAATTAAACGACGCAACAATCAGAATCCTTTTCAATAATGGTAGTAGAGGTAATAGAACCCATTCCCACCAATCGCCTTTCGACGCTACCTTCACTTTGTTTTGCCAAAATTAGCAAAGATGTGACAATAATTATTGGAAGACTGAAACGAAATAAAGTTTTTAACGATTTTGCGCAAGGAAGGAAAGTTTACCTGGGGTGGGTAACTCCTCCCCTTTGGTAATACGAGGGTTAATGTCACTATCCCGCCCCGCCTTCCCCCCCAAAGTATAAATTTGGGTGTATTTGTACAAATGTTAAAACTACAAAAAACGTGGATAATTCTTTTTCAACGACGCACAGACCGTAGGTTTCAATAAGTACAAGTAACATAATTAAACACAAAAATTAAAATGTGAAATACATGACCAATCCCTCATGAAGTATAAAGGTAAATTTCATCCTTCACCGATTGACGTTAAATCTTATAGACTATATCTAATTTGATCACTGAAGTATCAATCTTTGTCCCAGCGAATACTTATTCGTTGTTTGTGGGACCCCGTTTATACAAAAATTGGTGTTATTCGACTGCGACTATTTTGGTTAGCAGATGTAATTTCACTTTGTATTTGGGTACATTAAAGAGTACCAAAATGCAACCAGAATCAACTACTTAACGCAATTTTGACCTTAAAATCAGATTCGACACTACGTCGTGACCACGACGATATATACATTCTTACCCAAGGTCGAAGGCAACTTTAATATTTTTAGCACTGTACGACATTTTTTGTTTAAATTTGTTTTGGCTATGGTTCAGCCTTTTTACCTCGTATCCAATCCATTAGGTTTCTTAAAACCAACCTTACAGGTGACCCATTTTCAGTTTTCTGTCTTGTGTCAGGCAGGGGGTAGAAAACCGATCTGCGTCTCGATTTGGTGCACTGGGGATTTCATGCCTTAGAAAATGATGCTCCGTGGCCAAGTCTGTTTTGCTGACTTATTGCTCAGTGGACCATAATCTTGACAACCACTCAACCAAAATGACAAATTTTGTTTCAGGGGAATTAACCCATTCTTTATGATATGATAAAATGGAATTCAAATAAAATCGTAGGAAAAATATCACTTTCATTTTGGGTACCGTTTGTCTTGGTCCACCCTGTAAGTATTTGAAATCATTATAACCAGACGAAACAATTCATATACATTATCAATTTCAACAAGATGAAGGAAAGTAAGCTTTTTCCCCTTATGTAACCTTTCATTGCGCCCCACACCCCCCCCCCCCTCCCCCCCCCCGGAAATATGCGAAAATCGGCAATGCACCTATAGTAAAAAAATCTTTCTTTGGACGGTGCCTTCACCCTGTCCCAAATTTCCAGATTTATCATCACACCACAATTCTCGCATAATTCGTGCCGCTATATATCTGTCTATGCATGTATTTTGCACAAAGAAAGGGGGAAAACTCCGTTTTAATTTAAATCGCAAATTAACACTTTTTTTCTATTGTGGATTATACTTGTCGTATGAAAATCGGTGTATTTTTCAGCAAATTTTTATATTTGAGTTTTAAACGTTCATTATTACTTCAAAGAAAGGCGCGTGGTACCATCAACTTGGATCAACAACGTTGGTATAAATAGACAAACTTCAACCTGGTTTTAACTTTGTTCCTTCCAAACGGTTCTTTACGCATATCAAAATGAACAAATTACCGACCACAGGGTTTTGTGTACTAGATTTTATTTTTTAATTTTTTAATCGTCTGACACTGGTTTCCAAAGAATGCCTGGTGTCCAGGACGACTAAAGGGATAGCGAAGGTTTCCACACCAAGAAGGAAGGCGACCCTGCTCTTATCTAAACTGGCGGTGATTTACATACAGGCATGGTTCGTTTGCCACATTTCACAAATAAATTTGGGATAGGGAATTCCGTTTTGCATTAACAGTTCTTATAACCAATTAACACCTTAAGGGACCAAGTTTGATTAAAGTGCAAGGCTCATCGCGGAATTTTCCGTCTTTTGCCCTATTTTCCGCGTGTTTTGAAACAATGTTTTGCCCCTAAATGCAACCCAATAAAAATATGATATGTTTTTGTTTTCATATTTGTCTTACATGACCTTTACATGTGAGATTTTGTCGAGATAATAACTGTCCGTGAAGTGTTTTCCTTAGTGTGGGTCCCATGGACCGGCCCCTCCCTTTGGCACTAACGGGAGTGACCACCTGTGGTCACTTAAGTGTTAAATCAGAGGTTTTAGAAGGAAGTATCACTTTTTTTTTAAAAAAAAGATAAGTCCAAGACAACCATTTCCTTATATTACATGCGAGGCATTGTAAATTAATTACTTGATGGCTATAAAATTTGAAGAAAAAAATGCTCTATGTGTATCAAAATACAACAAAACTAGGCACTCAATGAAAATTTAGCTGAAATCCAATGATGGCGGCCGTGGGAATTGTTTTCCGTGCTTACAAGATAGAAAAAAAAACAAAAGTACTAAACAAGGCAAGTGACATGTTTATATAAAGAGAATTGGACAAGGTTTCCTCTAAGGACTCTATAGTTTTTAAGAAAAACCATCGTCTTTGGGTTCGAAATTACAAAATTAGGAAATTGGTCAAACATTCTAAAAGGCCCGGATAGGTGAACATATTGTGCCTCAGCATTGAAAACCAATGTCATTTTGACTACGCTTGTTCGGCTTGGTATCTCAAAACTCCCAAAACGTTTGCAAAACAATGCCAGAATAAAATTATTAGGTTTATTTTTAGGATTATGGGCTAATCGTAGAGATGTGAGATATTCGGGCAAGAATATCAACAAGATCGGTATGCTCTCAGTTTGGACGAGTGCCCCAACTCAATTTGAATCAGTTTTTAAAAATTGTACAAGGGTTTTATTGTTCTGATTATCTTGTGTCCATTTTACTCGTATTTTCCACAATCAGTGTCACTTATTACTAGGATACATTTTACCATCTTGCTACCCAAGAACCAGGCACTGCAAGTTTTACTTTTTCTTATATGCTATCACATCACTGGAATCTGCCTGTGCATAACAGTATTAAGCAGATTTAATGATGCGGGTTGTTTAAAGCGAGTGGTCAAAAACCACCTTACAAATGAAAGCTAGATTATGTGAAAAGCTCCTTTTGTATGGTAAACAGGGTTTCTACAGTGTGTTTGTGCAATTGTGATTTATATTAATTTTCAGTTGGGGGTTTTTCCTTTGGATGTTTCAAAACGCATATGTTGGTTTAACTTGGTGGCACCTAAGACAGGTTTAACAATCACACAAAGTCATTAGGCACAAGAATTATGAAAAGGAGACACAATTGTCAAAACAGATGTGGGAATTAAAAAGAGAAAGAGTAGGAATAGACATCCAAATGGGGGAAAATCGTAGGGCGTCAAACACTTGTAATGGGACTATCGGGGGAAGGTAACATATGTTTGGACGAGAAATGCTATCAACACAAGATCTGGACTGGAAAGAAAATGTTAGATATGGTTTAAACCAACCAACCACGTCAACAAGAACATAAACCATTGGTCATCCTAAACTCAGCCCAGTAACTGATGATCCCGCGGAAAGCGTGTGCAAAACACTGTGTTGTAGCAGCATTAGGTAGTGTAGGCTGTTTATGTACGATTTCAAAAACATGTGGCATTTTTTTTTTTTTTCTAAGGCTGTTTTTGGTTGTGTCATGATAGAGTAGACATCCAGGTATCGAAAGTTATTGGTCCATTTTTTCTAAAAAACGTTTGGCCGCCATCAGGATTTGATTTGTAAAATGGCCGCCATTTCTGAGGATTTTGGCATAATTTGGTTCTGAGCAAACATTGGAAGTCCAAATTTGGATGACCCCAACCTATGTTTTTGCTACCTGGGAGTTCAAAAATATGAAATGAATCTAATCTAACGAAGGTGCTTTGCAACACCCCTCACCCTTGGTGGGGCGGGGGGGTGGCAATCATTGTTAGCGACTTCCTCTACCCAACCTCCCTTTGAGATTTTCTATATAAGGGACATTGATGGATATTTTGGGTTTTGTCATGGATAGAGTGACATCCAGGTATCCAAAAAAACGTATTGGTCGCATTTTTTATGAAAAGCGTTTGGGCCATCTTGGATTTTAAAATGGAACGCCATTCCAAAGGATTTCTGCTCTATAACTCTGAGCGCATTTGGATGCAAAATTTGTTGGCCAAACATATTGTTTTCAATAACTGGGAATTCCTTCCATCGGGTGGTGAAGCGGCGCCGTCAGTTGTAACTTTGTGACTGGGAGTTTTTTCAAACACTTTGGGCATACGTCACACCAATTATGACTGAAATAATTTGATAACTACTATGACAAGGAGATCTCATGATATCATTACTCATCTTCAAACTATGAAGAAGATCCACGCCAGTTACGGACAAAGCAAAATAATGCAAGGAGGAAAGCACAAGGATGGCCTCACTCTATACCTGGCTACCGACCAAACAGTAGTAAACTGCTAGATACATGCTACATGTATAGGTACCGTCATAACAAGCTCCATGGAATATCAAGGTACCAAAGGTGTCGAGCACGCATGAAGAGGCCGATAAATTGATGTTGATTAATGCCCTAAAACAAGTTGAAAAAGATCATCATAGCCACAAAGTTGTTACTTCTTTCACACTAGGGGACAAAATGGTGGGTGATCATATTCGGCAGACTTCCTGAGCATGGTACAAACACAGGGATAGTCATATGTTCAAGTTCAACCCGCAGAAGTGTGCGCTTCAATCATGTAAATTGCGTACAAGAGATGGCTTCAGGCATTGCCTGACTCCATGCCTGTAATTTGGACAGACATCACAGGTGCCCCTCAAAGCGCTCCCCAAACTCATCCGTGAGCCCCAAAACCTGAAACCAAAAAGGCGCTCCGGGCCACGGCGAAATCCTGCCGCCTGTGGGCAGTTCAGCTGCGTACGTCTGAGGGGAAAGGAAACGGCGTACCAGCAGGGATCCAGTGTGGCTCCCATGCTGGTAAACTTGTGTGTGAATTTGCTTCAAGCGGGTCTGGCGGTGATGGCTAGGCCGACGGTCTTGCCCTTCTTGGACGGAGGCTGGGCTAGGGTAGAGGGTGCACTTGATAAAGGTATGGCATGCCTTTGCGGATATCTCGAGACCTGGTGGTTTGGTTTAAGGTAGCGGGCCGCGGACGACACCGATGCTGCCTCCAATTCTTTTTTTTTTTGGGGCCATGGGTTGGGGGTTTTGGGGGGGGCCTTGGAATCAAACTCGGTGGATGCTGCGATCTGCCCCTGCGGTCTTGCACCGGTTGTCTGGGAGTGGGTTTTTTTGTTGGTCGGCAGCTTACTTGTCAGGCAGCCACCTTTGGTCGTTTGTGCGCTGGATCATAAGGGGTGCTAGCCCAACCGCCTGCGAACCGACCCCGCCCTGGCTTCTGGTATGCAGCGGCTGAAATTTCGCCCCCAGCATGGTGCAATAAGCTCTGCGCAGGGAGGCTGGGGACACTGGTGCTCGGTCAGACCCTGGGAACCAATGGTGGGCCTTCGTCCAATCCATCTGGGTTTCTGCCAGTGCTTTCGGGCATTGCGCCAGCGGTGCTTCGGGGGGGGGGGGGGGGGCACGGCACGCTTAGGTGGTGAATAAGGCTCTGTTGGCACAGGCAGGCGCCTGCTGCATAGGCTGTCGGGTAGTCACACCGGCAGTACAATTTAATTGTGGATTGTGGAAGTATTATTTGTGATTAGCTAATCAGCACAAAAAATCTCTGCGGACATCTGCTACACCCAGATGAAGAAATTCCCAGAAAACTTTTGCCGAGGATAAGTTGCCACCTATATACAAAAGAAGCCTGGCCTCAACATATCTACAGCTACAGCACATCTTTGGGTTCAAGCACAATGTTATTAGCCAACAATACCAGGATCCTTAGGCTTGTAACTAGATGGCGCAAGAAGCAAGCAACACTTTGCTATCTTGACTGCAGAACCTGTTGCACCTAAGGCAGTCGTACGTGCGTTGCGTTGGTAAGGGATGTTGTAAGACATTAACCTCCTCGACATTGTGAACAAATTATTACAAAATGGCCAGCCATTTTAAGATGAATTGTATCCTTAAGAGAAGCTTTAAGACAGCATCTCCTTTAACGGTGGTTGAATGACTTTTCAAAATGGAGGGTTGTGCGAACCTTCAAATATTCTTTACTATAGCGGAGGTTAACTATGATGTGACATCACATGTTAAAGGATACTGATTCACAGCACCAGCAAACCTGTCGGACTAAGCATGATGTGGAAAAACAACGTGCTTGTTTAATGGCAAACCAGGAAATCCAAGATACTGTAGACGGGAAAGTATTATTTCAAGAGGTCAAAGATACATCTACATGGGGAGACAGTGATGCGTGATGGTGGACTTACTGCCTGAGATAAGAGGAGAATTGTGACCTAGGATGGGCAGCATTGCAAAAAGTGGAAACATCATGAAAAATAAGAAGACAAGTATGGAGATAATAGAGAATAGGTGTTCAATGAAAATGCATAATTCTTCCTGTTTTGACATACGGCAGTGAAACTTGGGCTTTGAATAACACCGCGATGGAGATGTTTGCCAGTTGCAGTTGCACCGAGGAAGATGGAGACATCACCGCTTGGACAGACTCCCAGATAAAAAGAGAAAAACTGCTGGATCCGATCACAGACAGCAGTTACTGATATTATCGACTGTATTAAGAGTGCCAAACATACATGGGCAAGGCCATGTTGCTAGGACTGAGCGGGGTAACAGGTGTGGGACCCAACCAGAGCGACAGAGAGTGGACCCCCAGAGAATGGACCAGAAAGCCAGGACGTCCAAAAACCAGATGGAGAGCCGAATTGACAAAAAACAATTGGTCACTCAATTGGACAAGAATGCTAAGATAAGAGATTGGGAACATTCATAGGGAGGGGGTTCCTCCATCTTGAGGATCAAAGCCCTGGATATGTATGGAATGGATATGGAATCAATGTTACAAAACAAAGGTTAGCACCTGGTTATACTGCATTTAAAGGGACTAAGGAATATGCACATACAGAATACTGTATCCATAGCCTACGATTGCGGTGCACAAGCACAAAGAACAAGCGTATAAAACTCACCTGTATTAAAAAATAAAGTTTGGCAAGACAATTGCCTTCCAATTTGACTCAGAACCCAAGTTATGTGCAAAATCCTCAGTGAAATGTCGGCCAATTTTGAATCCCAAGATTGCGCCAAACCCTTCAGAGAAAAAAAAAGCGACCAATACTTTTCTGGAACTGGTGCTATTATATTCCAATGCCACCAAAAAAGCATCGAATGTACGACCCGTGTTATAGAAAGTCTCAAAGGGGGGAATGAGGTTAATTAATAATAATAATAGCATTATAAAGCGCCATCTCTCTAGGCAACCTGATCCGAGGCGCTTAATCAGGTTACAAAAACAAGGAAACAGAATAAAACAATAATCAACATGAAATGTAACCTGAAGAGGAGCAAACACATACCAAAATAATGGGTCTTGAACAAACTTACATTAGAGAGTCAAATAGAATAATGGAAAATGCAATAATTTAACATAAAGGAAGATTAGCTTGACCAAATATGTTTAAGACTTTCCAAATTCATAACTGAAACCACAACAGCGAATGTTTATAGGAAGTGAGTTCCACAATTTTGTGCACACGAAGAAAAAAGCATATCCCAAAGATGATAAGATTATGGAAGACAAGAGGAAGTTATCTGACAGATCTGAGAGTCCGGCGGTTGGGCAAGTTGGGCGTAAGAAGATAATTAATGTAAGATTGTTGCCAGTCCATTTAGTGCTTTCCACCCTTGTCTGGCGCAACGGCAGACCGTACCCTCGTAATAATGACCCTTCTCCATCCCCCCCTCCCCTCCCCACCCCCATTATGGTCGAGGTGTCAAAGCACAGCTGGATATTTTAATTTAGGTTAATCTCGTATTCCTGATACTCCAAGGTATTGAAAAACATAGGTTTGGCACCCTCATTTTGACTTCCAAGTGCTCAGAAACAAGATATAGGTCAACATCCTTTGGAACATGGCGGCCATTTTGAAATCCAAGATGCGGCCAAACGCTTTTCAGAGAAAAATGCGATCAATACTTTTCTGATAAGTATGATGTCTACTCTATCCAATGATACCAAAAAAGCATCCTTAACAAAAAAAAATGCAATAGACATACCATTACACTATGGATCTTACCTTCCCAAATAGTTCGAGAGTTAATTTTATACGATCTCGGTCTGGGATGAGCACTCTTAATTCAAAGATAGTCAACTGTAAATAAAACTGTTACTGTGATGTTATCTTACCCCCCACTCTCGTCGCGGTGAGCACTCTCGACTTATTGTGAAGTAACAGACCCATGTTCGGACGGCCCCTTGATTTATATGACTGGTAATGTCACTTTTGTGTGCATATAGTGTATCATGATGATTATGAATAAGATGAAAATAATAACTAATAATAAAATTGCATTATAAAGCGCAAAACACACAATGTCTCTAAGAGCTGGAACAAGAAGACATACAAAAATCAAAAATCACGAAATACAATGTCCGGATAATAAGATACAAAAAATGGCATTGGAACCCTACAGAGCAACTAATATTGATATGGTAAACAGATAGGATTTCAGATGAGATTTGTAAATTGTCCACATTTAGTGCATTTCTTCAGATGATCAGGCCAATTCTTCCAGAGTTGACAGATGATGTTGAAAAAAAGCCACGGTCACAATAGGAGGGGGTCTTTCGTGAGGGAACAGTAAGGAGAGATCTAGATCTGGAACGGAGAAAAAGGGAAGGATTGTATGTAGCTATAAGTCTTGAGATAAAGTGAAGCAAGGACCGTGAATGCACTTGTAAGTGAGAAGGATGATTTTGTAGTTGTGCGCGATTTTTATTGGTAAACAGTGGAGAGATTTGAGGACAGGAAGTAATTGGGTTAATGGGATTTTGCTGAGGTGAGAGGGGAGCAGCCGGGCAGCAGGGCAGAGTTCTGAATACGTTGCAAAGTTAGCGAGCTCGAGTCGGTAAACCAAAAGGAGACTGTTTCAATGATCTACGCGACGGTTACGAACGCATGAAACAAGTGTTTCTGTGTTGGTTGATCAAGGTATAGCGTCTTATTGGACCAATTTGGTAGAGCAAACGAAGCAGAGCGGGAAATGTTGTTGAGGTGTTTACGAGACTTAGGTAAGATTCCAAAGAGACGCCAGGTTTTCTGCACTGTCTGCAAACTCAAAAGTGGTACCACCGATCGTCATAGGAGAAATGGAGCGCACTTTTCTTAAAACGAGAGGAGATTGTGAAGACCTCGTGGTATCAGCGTGAGTTTAAATCATTGCTGCGGAACAGGGGAGGGCGGCAAGGAAAATCCAAATTGTAGACGTCGCCATTGGTTTCAACACGTAAAAGCGAAATCTGACGAAGATTCTGATATTTTTTTATATGTTGTCAAGGAATATTTTATTATTCCAAAACCGTTGGATTGAAGATCCAACCCAGTGGAAGGGTTATTTGATTTTTTTTTGTATGATACGAACGAGGACGAGGTTAGTATGTGGGTCGTGGAACACCCATGACCGATCAACATCAAAGCACCCAATTGGTTTGTGATTTGCCCTCTGTATTGCTGTAATTATTTGACATTTTGGTGAGTTCCTTTATAGAATGAGGCCTTGCCGCCACCGCCCTGCTGCTGACCAGTTCTTAATGTCATTAATACAGAGATCAAGATTAGATATTGCGGAGGTGCGTTTGTTACTGTATTCACAATGACATTTATGATATCATCAGCAAAGATCATTTAGAAAAGACCATAGAATCAGTAATATCAGTTATTGGAGAGGAATGACAGGGGTGAATGTGAAAGAAAGGGCCAATTACGGAACCTTGGGGGACGGCTTGCCTTCAAGAATGTGAAACACTGAGATGCAATTCATTAACCATTAACAGACTGAGAACGATTGGTGAAATAAGATTTGAACCAATCTAATGCAATTTCAAAAATTCCAAATCTGTTTGAAAAGTCGTTTGAACTGAAACAAAACATTGTGATGATAGTATCGAACGAGGGAATAGTCAAGAAGGATAAGAATGGCCTCCTGGCCTTTGTCCGCCGCGTCAGCAAATCGTTTGTACAACCCGAAGCAATACGTTTCTGTAGAGTGATGGCTTCTATAAGCAGATTGGAAATGGCTAGTGAAGATTGTGTTTATTTCAGGTATCATGGAATTGGAGAAGAGCACAAAAGTTCAATAGTTTTAGCCAAGGAAATTGCAAGGTTTGCGAGTGGTCTGTAGTTTTTAACACTTCAGGATCAAGATTCGGCTTCTTTATGAGAAGTACGATGTGAGCGTGTTTTAAAGATTCTGGAAAAGATCCTGTTGCAAATGAGCAGTGACAATCTTAGTAAAACTGGGACAAACTCATTCAATGCAGCTTTTGAGAAGCAGTGTTGGAATCGGATCCAGGAGCACGAAGAAGAGGGGATCTTAGTGATGATGATGTTTTTCACAGTCTCTTCATTCACAGGAGCAAACTCCCTAAGGATGTTGCGCAAGAATCCTTAGTCAAATGAGAAATGTTCGGTGTGTCGGAGGTATGGAGATAGTTTTGATATGTTTGACTTTATCAACAAAGAAGTTGCAAAAGCGATCTGGAAGCGGAACATCAGAAGAATCAGCTGATGGTAAGAACATTGGAGGGGGAATTTGGAACACAAAGTTTGTTAACTTTTTGAAACATGTTGCACGAGAATACAGTTCTCAAACTGGAGATGTGATATTGCTGCTTGGAGTTGTTTATCATGTTGAGGTAATGATAAGCATGATGTGTAAAGATTTGGTATGTAACTTCAGCTTTGGTTGATAACAATTTACGCTAAGCCCGACGAAGTTTCTAGTTTGCGGTACGGAGGTTCTTCATATACCATGGAGCATGGGGGGTGCGTGCTTGTCGAGAGAACAAAAGGAAGCCGTGTTGGTCAAGCAGTTCTCTTAAGACGTTATTCATACTGAGTGCCAAGCGAGTTAAGATCAGGTGAAGGACAGGTGATAATGGAAGGACAGGGGTATAATATTAATGTCACAAACTTTTAGCATTTTTATATTGACTTTAGTTGATGTAGGTTTCATATTGACAGAGAGCATAAGATGGCAGCATGATCTGAAGGAAGAGAAAGTGTGTTCTTTCAACATTGGTGATAAAGTCATTCTGATGAACGGTCCATAATGAGATCCAATGTGTTACCTTGATGTGTTTGAAAGGAAATGCTTGTGTCAAATTGGAGAATCAATTAGGTCAGAAAACGATGAGGCTTATGTATCTGATAGAACGTTTACATGATAGTTAAAGTCACCAGACGATTAGAAGATGACCAGGAACAGTTACAATCTTTTCAATGAGTGAGGCAAATTCATGTATGAAAATGGAAGCAGATTTTCTTCTGTTGTCCTTGGTTAACTGAGGTCTGTATCATGCGGTGATAACCGGCAAAGACCTCTGAAATTGAGGGTTTATTGACAAGTCAATATATTCAAATGATCTTGAACACTTTCCTTTCAATCACAGATACTTTACAACTCCTGCGAAGACACTAGACGACTCCGCCAAACACCGATTATCTTTCCTTGGTATGTAAAACAACTTAAAATCAGGAGGGTTGCTTACAGTCTTGCAAAGGCATATCAATCACGAAAGCTCCAGTCGTCCATAATTCCGCTGATGGCAAAAATTCAATGTTATTTGATATTATAAGATCACATATGATGGGAATTTTGGGTTTGATTTCATTGAACGAGCATTCCACAGTGCAAATGACACATTAACTCATTTTTGGAGGTGTCATATAGGGTTTGTAGTCCAAATATTTCTCATAAGAACTAGAGAGACGATTTATTTTTTCTTCCGGGGTCGCCTTCCTTATTGGGCGACGAAATGAATAGCAATAAATCTCGTTCGCCCACATCACCCATACTCTTATCTGACATTTTTGGCTTTTTTGAGATCTTTTGCTATGTTACTTTAATGTTATTTGTCTATCCTGCACAACTTTACAATCTGAAAGTGGGACCTAATTGAGTGAGATTATTAAGATTTTGGATTCAATAGCTCAAAACTGCATAGCGCGATTTCACATACTGTCGTATGATTCATTTACACGTAATTTTAAATAGGCGTATAATCAACGCTGTTCGTAAACAAGCTGTTTACGCTTTTCTCAATCCTGCCTCGTGCGTGAACATACGGTGTTTCCCATACAGATCTATCTGACGCATTGAAATATAAACGGATAAAACTAGCGTCGTATGTGCAAAATACGACTTTTTTTGTGTTTCACCTCAGACTTTATGAATTTGTAGCTTTATATCAGGAATACAATTGCAAACTTTCCAAACTTCACGCAAGGGTTAAATGCTTAACTTCAAGATGTTTTTCTCAATAATGCAAATGTAAAAGTAAATTTAATGTGTAATGCCAGAGTACAAACTGAAAATTCTCCCGGTAGAAATTTCATGCCGATTCTTCTCGAAACGGCATTTCGTCAGATAAAACAGTATGTGATTTGGCCGACGATATGATCATGGCGAACCCTGGCGACGCATTTCATTTACCCACGGAACCCGTACCCTTATTTTTGTAATAGATTAAATTTGATCGTATTATGAAAATACCTACATTTGACATTTAATTTCCACTACTGTAGTTTCCCCCTGTCCATTCAGGTTGGATTTATTACTTCACACGCCGATGGAATTGCCGTTGTCCTGCTTTGGTGGGCTAATGTTTATAATGCTCTGGATAGTATACGATTATTCTTGTCCGTCTAAATGTTTTTGATATCACTCGAATTCTAGTATTTTTCAGTTTGTCATTGACCACTGCATTCCCTTAGGGAAAGCACCTTGCATTGGCAACTAGTTTTTCTCAGTTATTGTTTTCGATCATGTTTGTGTTACCCTTAAGAACAGGTTATCAGGGTACCTGTCATAAGAACGGCAAAAATATGGTAATACATACAATTTAACAGACAACAAAATATCATAATTTTAGGGACAACATATCTTCCTTTAAATCTTCATGCATACGCAAATCATTCACTTTGGTATCATTTCTTTTATACCTTCACTAAAAACAATAAGTCATAGCATAAAGCAAACATCAATAGTCCGTTGGTGCACTTATTACAAGACGTTTTACACATATGCGACGACAGTATAACAAGAAGTCTTTTAAAAATACAACCATCGCTTAGCGAGGATGTTAGTAACTTAATATTTAATGTGTAACTACTTGAGATCAAGTGAAACCCTCTCGTGTTAGAGAGATTATATCACCAACAGTATATTGTCAGGCATCCCGCCATACCTCATCATATCAACCTTTAATTTTGAAATACACCCAAAGACCCTATTTTTTGCATTTTGCATCACTGTACCGAATTCCTCCCTCTGGGTTTGGAAACGCCAGCTTTACACCCATTGCCCAACCTCAAGTGCTTCCACTGGACTTTTGTCAGTTTGCCCAAATTCCAAAGGAAATAAGTCCTGCCCCCTGTTCATCATTCATTCACAATCTCTCTTGGAATAGTGTGGTATTTTAATCGATCAAATACCCATTACCACCGAGATTTACAAACCTTCAAACACATACAGGACAGTTTAAAACAACGCTCGTGGTTACGTGTGTACCACTATCTGGGCATGCACACGTCCTGTACTCAGATCAAGACCATGGGTCAGTTCATCCATTAGTGTCAATGAACTTAGAGTTATTCCACTGTAATTGGTGGGCATCATCCGATCAAAAGTTTGTTTTCTAGGTGCCTTAGGAAATGTAAATGAATTTCTAGTAGGCATATACCTTGTCCTTAATTCTTAAAATCGTGGGTAACAAGGGCTTTGCAACTGCTACCATGTGCAATTGAAGAGGCTCACGTTCTTTGTTTTCTTTCTATGAATGAAATATTCACAACCGCCACGACCACGCTCTTTGCATGTAGTGATAACAGTAGGAACGCCAACGACGCTATTAACCGTTAAAATGTCATCTTTTAGGGTTCGAACT
>JAMKCH010042030.1:0-30519 GCA_023653785.1 Ophioderma brevispina
GTATATAACCCTAACTCTTCCTTCAGTATCGCGCCGTGCAAAAAGACCGAACCGTTTGAACCATTGGACAAAGCAGCCACTCTCTCGATTTGACGAAAGACGCATGTCCTTCTGATGGCTGCATCTACCAGACGATGTTTAGAATTCATCTTTATGCTAACAAGACAAGAAGTATAATATTCTCAGATTCTAACTATGTCACTCTACTTTCCTTGTGCTGGTTTTCATCAATGGCCAAAACACAGACACTCATTATGCAACCGCACCTATAGTCTTCCAGAATTTCCCCAGATTTACTACTGATCCTGGAGGTAAACGCGGGTGTCCAGTCAGACTCTCACCGACATTTTTACCACCTTTGAACCTTTCCTTCTTGCTTCTTAATGAAATCCTATGGATTCCGCAATATCTGACCACGTCTTCATCACTACACTAAACCTTACAACCTGCAACAAAGCTACCATTTCACGCTGGTCACTCCTCATCTCTGATGCTTTGAAGTGAAAGCCTCGTCACTGGGCAGTAAACATCGCCGTAACCCTCATGCCATGAATTAGAATTCAGCAACATCTGGGCTTTTCACTTAGGAGTGAACATATCTGATATAATGGAAGCAGCAGATGGAGGACGCCTACCAACGTTTCAGAATATTTTATATGAGACGGTCCGTAACAAGTAATCAAACCGGGCCAAACCATCCTGTCAGCAAGCAGTCAGAGTACGAGGAGGGATGCCATGCATCCTTTCCAACATGCTCATAAGGTGAGGAGGGCCGGTTTTATAAAACTTTTAGTGCTTTGATCCAATGTGCTGACATTAACATGTTATCATGTTTTATATCTATACATGTTATTTGGCAGTATTTTGGGGCAAATTATTTCATGCTCCATTAAAACTTCACATGGCAATAACCCCCCTACAACTGAGACTACCGGCTCCACTTCCTCCCCCTAGTGACCAGTGTGGCAGTCATGCACTAGTTGGATCAATGTATATAATGGATAAAATAGAATAGACTCACCATGTTTGAGATTGTTCTATTTTTACATGTATCTTACGAATGATCCACTAGTAACCCTCATCCAGGCCCTTCCCCCCGCAAGTGGCGCCTGGGAAGGTACCAAAATGAGCAAGGATTCTTGACGCCAGGTGACGTCATATGGTTGGGCCCAGGCCCGTAGCCACGGAATTTTTTTGGGGGGTGCGGATTTGCTTAAAGTGGACCTTTTTTTGTCGATAAACAATTTTTTTCGGCTCCAAAACGCTCGCCGTTGCCCAAATTTTTTAACCCGTCTGCATTCCCAAATCTTGAAGGGGGGGGGGTGGTTACGGAGCAATGAAACACTCATTGGGCGTTAACAAGAACTATAATTAGAGTAGTAATGCGTGCAAAAGCAATGTAAGCTCACTGTATTGACCAGTAATAGTCGGGTAACAACAACCCGTACAATAACAACGCCCAAATTTAAACACCACCAAAGGGACCTTCTACATGGCAAAAAAGCAACCTGTATACTGATAAGCGGACCGTTGCATTTTTGGGGGGTGCCATCGCACCCCCCCCGGCTACGGCCCTGGGTTGGGTGTACCGATGCTACATGGGACCGCTACTAGGCATGGGCGCACCTAAAATTTTTAATGTGGCAATAGTTGTCCTGAAGGCCTTTGTTGAGCACAAAAAATGACTAGTTGATCCTTCGTAAGTATACATGTATAAATAAGAACAATCTCACAACCTGGTGAAGACCGGTTTTGAAGTTAAAGTTCGCAGAACAAAAATTTAAAATGAAATTGGGCAAAATTGTCAACAAAAGCATCAGTTTAGGGCTACTTCATTTTGGGCCATCTGACTTTTAAGGATTTTACAGGCTGATAGATATTCATCATGGCAAGCAGGAAGATATTACGGTTCAATGATATCTAATGCTCCAATGCATCAACCTCAATACTATAGCTCATTCGGTACAGAGCATCCTCAGTAAGTGAGTGGTTCCAGGTTCAATCCCACAGTTAAAGAAGAGTTGCATTTTTTTTCGTGGCCTTCTCCAGTGACCGATAAGTCATGCCTGGAAAAGTGGGAATTTGGGAGCTCCTTCCAGGAAAGTTTGGCCCTTTGCAGGGAATCTTGGCCATTTTGGAGGGAAATATACCATAGATATAGTGGGAAATCTGTGAAAATCAGGACAATCTGTTCCTGGGAAATTAACATTTTTTCAAGCCCTGTCTCACCATATTGCTTTGAGTTTCCTTAATCATATTTTACTTTTGATGAATTAATAATTATTTCTCACCATGCTTGTCATTATAGATAGGATAAATAAGGGAACATGAACCAGATGCCTATATAGACATCTAACTCTCAAGGCCATCAGTCCGTGATAGCTCGGCTGTATCGGGGCCCCTCAAGTAAGGGGATATCTCGATTTGATTCCCGGTCAAGGAACTAGTTTTCATTTTCTTGGCCATTTTGAAAGGAAAGCTTAGTTATTTGCTTCTTGGCAACAGTGTTGGCAAAAAACTTCTTTTTGTGTCATGCTATTTACGTTGCTTATGAATTATCTATACTACTTGACTACTTTGATGAAGCAAAACATTTGCATCTTGTACAAAACCAGGGAAAAAGATGCATGTACTATGAGCTAGTCTGATTGCCAATTCATGCCACCTCCTCAACCTTGAACCTTTTTCATGTATCATTTTGATTTTCCACATTTGCCCCTAATTTATCACATACCATTTTTTTACATACTTCTCAAACTGTACTTTGTAAAGCCACAGCACGTATCTTTCGGCCTTTTCAATGTTTTTTAATCGTATAGTTGCTATAACCATTCTAAGAATTTCTCCTCAGAATGCGAGTATGCCAGTTTGCCGTTTTACTGACATTGTTCGATATCCTATCTTCTTTAAATCTTGATTTTCAAGTAATTATGTTTCTCATGTACATTCAAAATATGTGCATGTTCATTACTGGTCTCTTAATTTGATAAAAAAAGTTGTTTCACAGGCCTGAAACCAACTATTTGACAAAAAATATTCAAAGAAGAAAGGCTATCCTGTGAAGTTTGTTACAGTGGAGCAATACTTTTTTCCTATGAAGTGTGATTAGTATTCTGCATGAGTGTGTGCTATTACAATATGTCATATAATGATGATATAGATTTCAAGGTACTTGACCTCAATTTTTTTTGTCTATATTGTTCTTTACTTGATACGATAGCCTGGCACTTTCATACACACACCACCAAATATTGTGGGCAACAAACTTGTGGTTTTGATGTTACATTCTTGTTCATAAATTGTTGGAACACTCTGTGCAGATTTGGTTCCCGTTCCCTCAATTCATTGTTGTGTAAGCACGATACACTTGGTCAATCTCGCTGCATATTATTTTCAACATTGACTTGGGAGGGGACGGGGATGGGGAAAGAAAGTTATAGCAACGATGCACTTCAAGCCTATATCTCTTGCATAGCTGCCAATATTAACAAGTGTTCCAAGGACATGAACAAGATTGTAGAAGCGATAATGCATGTTGCAATGCCCTATTCACTGTTGTGTTAATATTGATGGTCAACCATTAAAGAAATGAAGGCTGAAATTTCAGGATGACAATGAGAAAAATACGGCCTTTCATGTGATATAAAAATTGATACTACTCCGGGCAAGATGACAAGAACAAGCACCTTTAACCAGAAAATAGTATAGTTTGAAGAGTTGCAAAGCCAAATAACTAACATTCCCTTCTATGTGATACAATTTGTCTTGGACATATTAAAGTAGCATAATTTATACATTGTTTATTATTTTTGTATTTCACGCAGTGTAACAATATCACCAACACCACCAGTCACCATCAATGAGAGCACGAGCGACATGGGAAGTCCAAGATCGTACTTGGAGAGTCCCAAATCTGACGAGAACCTGGACCCTCCGGTCACAGCCAAGAAAATGCATCGAAGGCTCAGTTTGGACAGTGTGTCCACAGATGGATCCAGTGTAGGGGTAGGTGTTGACCTGTGTCATTTCACACAAAAGAGCTCACATCTTTTCAATTTTACAAATGCATCATGGGAGTTTGACCAATTTTACAGGAAATAAATCTTTTAATTTTATGGCTCAACAGTAACAAATACCCTAATGATTATTACATAGTTTCATGCCACTTTGCCGATGATGAAATTTACGTCATTACGCAATCATGTCAGAATCGCTAGCGGTGACCCAAACGGCAAAGCGTCAAGCCAATACATAGATCTCCCTCCTGCTCGGGCTGCTGATTTGCCCAAACTGGCTAATCTCATTGAGTTGACTTGAAGTCAACTCTGGAGCGGTACCGCTCATGACGTAGTTCCAAACAATAGCGCCACTTGACTATAATAGCACAATCCTGCAAGCGGCGTAGCCAAGTGGCTTGCCGCTATGTAACCACCTTAACCGTAAGGCCAAAATTAAAAAATAATTTGTTACATGTAGAACTTTGAAGGGAAATATCCTAACACCCTTCTTGTGTCTAGCCTATCTCCCGGGAGGAAAGGAAGGGGTAAAGGGATGGAAGCTAAAGAAGATTGGACATCTTGGGTGGGAATCAAACCAGGGGCCCCCGAGGTCCCAGTCCCATTAACAAGGAAATCAAGCTATGAGGGTGTCGCTGGCCCAGCCAGCGATTTCGTGCCCATATGTGTGTTCTTATGATGACGTCATCGCATTATTTGAGACTGAGTGCATTTTCTAGCCTCAGTGGTGTGGTATTTTGGCATGTTAGGGTTATGGAACTCTTGCTGTTTGGTTGACAAGTTCATACACTGATTCACTCTGATTTGAATTATATATCACTGAGAAGGGTCAAAGCTAAAGTTCTTAATCATTTGCCACAATCTTGATACTATTTGAATATGAGCTGTCCACATTGTGGGGATCTGCAGCAAGATGTCATTTTTCAAAAAAAAATATATTCACACCTTTTGCCACAATGGAGGTGAAGTAATTGTGATGCAATCCCCCAACTTATTTCAGTACAAGATACACAATTTTAGTATCAAAAGGGTTGGATTAAGATCACTGTTATTGACTTGTGGAGTGAAGTTGGAGATTAGAGTACCCGTATGAGTTTTTCTGGCTTGGGCAGATTTAGGCATTAGGCAAGGTAGGCCATTCCCTACCGGGTGCTTCTGCTCTTGGGCTCACCTACCGCCCGATTTTCCCTTTTTTTTAATATTAAAAATATGTATCCATTTTCTCTAGCACTATATGAATGGCAGATACATTTTCACTGAGGGGAAAAGCTATCATCAATGTCATATAGGGCCTATCTCCAAATCCATAAACTGGGGCAGTGTCTGATCATGATTACTCACACACACAACTTTGCCTACTGGTTCTTTCTAAGGCACGTTTCCTGGAGCCCACATATTAGGGCGCTAGCAGGGATCCTATACCGGGGATAGACACTGAATCACGAAGTGGATGCAATACTTGCACACTGATCCTGCAAATGCAATCCGTTCACTTATGGATCGCCGGTCTTAAGGGGCGCTGTTCCGCTATGCCATGTCCCGATTAGCGTCAAACTGCATAAATAATCAGGTTACTTATCGTAAATGGTGGCGCTATTACTATGGCAATAATATTAATCTTGAAAAGTAAAGCTACAAATTTTATTTTTAATTTACAGTTGAAAGTGAATTTTTTTCTAAATGTATTAAAGAAGGCATTCAAAATTGGTAGGTTTGCGATTTATTCCGTTTTTAGGTAAAATACGATCTAAGCTACATTATGCATTACACTCTCCGTTAAGGTGGTATTAGATAAGTTTTCAACCGGCGATGATTAAACATTTTTGCTTTTCTTGTATCAGATTCATCGCCTGCATACTACGCCTTCGAATCGTCTATGGGCATTTGTAACACGTGTCACCCACACCCCCCCGCCGCCTGGCTCTAGTCATTCACCTTCCTCAAGTCGGACGTGAACACAGAGACAGACATTTTAGATGCCGATGGATACCAGGTAGTTGCCCAGGGTTTATGATCTAATGTGAAGGTGATTACTGACTTGCCAATGGTGAAAGGACCATGTCATAGCTTAAATCTTAAATACCAGACTTTACATGCATCCACAGCAGTGCAAATTGCTCGTGCAACTTTCGGATGTGCGGAGATTTTGGTTAGCCAGCTTTCACTCGCCCCCATCTTTCAGAATTGTCCATTTTATCAATTTCACTGCTTTCAATTCATTCTTCCATCAGCATCTCAGCATCACCACGCAAACTCAGTGTCGGGAGCAGCAGCGGTTACGGTGGCACCCAAGAGAAGCAGTGATCCCACCCATGTACGTACATCGCATTGCAAAAAATGTGTTAAGTTTATCTCTTCCTCGACAAGTTCGTAAGCCAGAGTATATACTATTCAAGCAGTCTCTTTTGCATTAGGTTTGCAATAGATAGCACATAATCCAGGTATATGTTGCATAGCACATGCCTTTGTAAGCCCACAACATAGGGCTGTCTGTTGACGTCACAAAAAGGCGGCAGCCATTTTGCAGTGTAAAATAATTCCATACCGCCTGTAAACTGGGTACAAAATGCGCCATATTTTTCAACCCCTGAGTATAGCGAGACGGATTGTTAGCCGCTATTTCCATGCGCTTTTGGAATGCCTATTTTGTTTCACTACATGCAGAAACAATATCCAAAGAAATGGTAAATATAAGGCTGTCAAACGGCCTCGAATCGAAGTTTGTTCGGGAGTACTGTCACGTTTGTTTTTTCACCTCTCAATGAAACTGCGAGTGTCAGAGTTGCTAAAAGTATGTGCTATTTGGTGTGTTGCAAAGTGATAGCCTGCGAAACAAGGTCCAATGATTAAAGGCTAGCAATGGCAATAGTGACCCAGATGATAGACAGCCCTATAGGCAAGCAATCCTAGGTGGTCATTATTAATCTATAAATCCTTATTATTAGTTGGCAGTGACGTTTTTCAAGCAGTATAACATGTTAATGTTATAGCACACCACAAACTTGGATTATTGGTATTTACATCTAGCCAGATCCCCAAAAGGCCACAAGAGAACCATAAGAAATATAGTCTGTTCCCTATCCGTCTGCATTTCAGTCATTGGAGAAGGAGTGTTAACCTTGTGTGGCTGTGAGGTCCCTACTTGAGTAATTTATATTTTGGCAATGCCCAGAGGGTGTTTTTAAATCAATCCCATGATGCCTAGCACTGTGCACTATAACTGTACTCTACTGAACCATGTTCAGTACTTAGGGATTAATGTGTTCCATAAGTTTATGAACCATTAGACATTTCATAATCATGCTAAAAAAACCAAGTACTGATGCTTTGGTGGCTAAAATGAGCGTAAATCCAGGTTTTTTTTTATGTGTCTAAGAAGGATATTTTATGGGACTCACATGAACCCTATCAGGTGAAATTCCCAAACTGATGAATTGTGGGATTGTACTCAAAACACCCTCTGGCAATGCCTATTAGGTGAGAAAAAACTTGCTATGGCCCTGACTGACCACAAATTTGTGAATACAAACAAAACACTGTTTCCAAATCATTGCATATCATATCAGTAAAGATTGTAACAAACAATTTATTTTTTAGAACTATTATCACCTCTGCAATTGCTCTTGAAAATTCAAACATCACAAGAAGAGTTCCCCTTAAGATGGATCATCGCTACGGCTTCGTGTCCAGATCGTGTTGAAATTCTCACATGAAATGTTGGGATTGGTGAAAGAAACGTGCGCCAAATTTTAATTTTTTCCAAAAAGGCGTTTTGGAGACATGTCACCTAATGCATTTTCAATTCCCATAGCTTTGACATGGACTGATTTTTACAGTATAGAAAATGGACCAAAATGGGCACTTTTTTTTTAATTTTATAGTTTTTTAAACAAAGGATTTTTCTTTCTCAAGTAATTGTGAGTTATAAGATTGGGGTTGTTTTTTATGGCTAGAGAAATATCAAATATTTCATACAATTTTTTATTTTTCTGTATGTCATCAAAAACAAAGAACAGTGGGTCGCAACAACAGCCTTTTTGGGGGCTATTATTTCTAGAAATACTGAAGTTCCACTTTTCAGAATTTTCCTAGCATGAACTATACCTCCTTGGTGAGAATAAGGGTCATATGAAGAAATCATTGAAAATTCTCAACGTTAGATTTTGAAGATTGGGTGTTTCTATTTGTAATTACAGGTGTTTTAATTTTCCCAAATTATTTGGTTCCCGAAAATCATTTTTTCTAAAAATTAAACCTTGATTTAAGAAAGCCATCGTGCGACTTTAGGTATTTTGCGTTAACACACATTCCTGGTATATCAGTTCTAAAAGCTGATGTGAAAAAATTATTAGGACAAAAAAATTATGGAATTTTAAAAAAAAAATAAAAACACTAAAACAAATCGCACTGTCTCAAAACCTGCAAAAATATGTGGAGGAAGTCAATCCTTAATAATCATTTGGACTAAATTTGGACTTATGGAATTTGATTTATGGTCATTTTTTTTCTCGTACGACCCTTTTATGATCCTAGATCCTAACCTTCAAATCTGAAATTTGACCTATTGCAAAAAATAGCACCATTGCTCAGTTTTCTCTGGTTTATTTTTCCCCCCCCTTGCAGCACGTCCCCAGATATCAGAGAGACACGTCAGTCAGAACCAAGAAGGCAACCCAGCAGGCTTCTTTACTTATACTGCAATCTTCGTCCGCTCTAGCCCCCCCACGTCCTCCGGAAGTCCCCGACCACCCCCAATGCCAAGTCCTTTCAGGCGCACCACTGCATGCACCCCCTCCTCCCCCCCACCACAGCGCAGTGCTGATACAGTGATCACTACCGTAACAGAGAGGCCTGTGTCAGCAACAAAGACAAGGGACAGAGGTCAAGGTGTGCCCAGAGTGGGGTCAAAGGACAAAGATGAAAGGTCAAACACCCTGACAAACGCTTTGAATAGGCATATTCGGAGTGCAAGCACCTCCGGCTCACATTACAAACCTGGAAAATCAGCTACAGAACGGTGAGTTTTCCAAAGCCTATTTATGATTTACTAACATGAAATGACACTCACTGAGGCAAAAAGAAATGTATGAAGTTCCCACTACATGTGACTATTTCAAAATATGTTGCCACCAGTCCCCCTCTAATGCTTTGCCCATAAAAATGTTCAATCTTTAAACAATTAAATGTGCCATCCGGGTTTATGTCAGAAATGACCATAATGAGAGCAACATGTTTAAATAAACCGTGGAACTCTACACCTCAGACATCCCATCAGCTGAAAAAGTCCATATTTTGAACTCTCATTTTTCAGCAGCAACCCTGGGGGGTACAGTGAAAGTTTTTAGCCCTCCCGAAACTATAGCTTCTAAAGAGTGGGATACAGGGCTTATTTTAGGAACAAGGTGCTTTCCCCTCTATATGTGTGTAAATGGGGGTTGTATAAGTGGCCAGTAAAAATGTCACATACATTTTATCCTAATTCTTTGAATCCAATAAACTCTTAATCTTCTGAACAGCGGATGCTGAGGATGATATGGGAACTAACTATGACGACGACCTGATTGATGACCTGGCAACATTAAAAAACGAAAGCCATGGGAATGTATAGTGACGACAACCCCGAGGAAGCTGAGTGGATGCTGTTAGGAAAACTAAGCCCAATCTTGAATTGCATTAGGGCGTGCCGGCACACGACAACCAGTGGCCTAAATGTTCAGGCAGTTAGTGTAGCAATGCAGTGGAGGAGGGTGTAGCGCCTTAGTAAAAAGGGTGCTAACAGTCTTTTTTGCCTTTACGCATACAGGCGAAAAAGCGTAATTAGCTATAGGTGCGTATAGGTTAAAATAGTAATTACAGGGTGTCATTCTTCAGATTTGTCCTCATGTCAGGTTTTTTATTTTCCAAATTTCTGCAACTTTATTTTCAGCCCGATTCTAAGAATTTTAGGTCACTTTTACATGTTTTGTGAAAGGGGGAGGGTGGGGGGTATTTTTTTTCATTTTTTAGAGAGAGATTTTTTTCACAAAACCAATCACACCCCTGAATTAGGCTATAGATGATGTGACATGCACACCATGGCAGGGCAAGAAACAGTGGACTGCCTGCCGTATGTGTGGGGCACCCATAGGACATGTGCTTTTAAAAATCGCACCCAATCAGTAGGACTCTTTGAATACGATGTGGCCCGTCATGCTTTATTACCCAAGGCGTGTCAGGAGACCAGGTGCCTAGCATATGTTTTGAGCTGTATACGCACATAGTCTTGTGTGTGTGTGTGGAAATCACCAACTCTCACACTTTGTCTTCAGCTTGGAGTTTTGAACTTTCTCATGACAAATATACAAAAATATTAAGCGCTAGAGTATACGAGAAATATCTTTTACCACTACACATCCGGATTATTGCAAGTAAAAGAAATAAGTGTTTTGAGATTTGTGTCCAGTTTTGAAATTGTGGGAGAGCGTGCCACATGTTAAACGTTTCCCTTTGTGGCAATTTCATACCCTAGTAGGGCCTTTTGCCAGAATTTAATCATGTACTAATTCTGGATTAATTGATAGCGAATGTATTGTTAAAACAAGGTTCCGCCTCTCCCCATAGTTCATTTGGACTTGTAACAAAAATGTCCATATGAAAATTCTTGTCACAGTCAGTTTCGAGAATAGTAGGGTGGTAACTCCACAATTAAGCCTCCGTCAGTTTCAGGATACCCCTTGTCGATTGGTGCATTCATGTTGTATGGTATACTTCTGAGGGCTTAGTCCTGTAAATTCTATGATAAATAATAAAAAATGGCAGCCATGAAAACTATATTGAGGGGTGCAATCAGAATTATGCTACAAATCACAATTATATTAGTGCAATGTCGTGTCAGTGGATCAACTTTGGCAGTGAATTGTGCGCAGGTGCAGTGGTTATGCTTCGCCTCATAAGCATAAGGGTTGTGGATTCGAGCCCGCTGTCGCCAATGTTTGTGTCACTGGCAAGGCACTTAACCGGTCGCTTGCCTCATCTCGCGCTCACCGCGGACGTATAATGGGTACCAGCATATGCTGGGAATGCAAAACAGACTCTCTGTGCGAAGGAGTGCGTCCCCCTACAGCACATTACAACATGGGGAGTCTGGTCCCATAACACCTAAACAGGAGAGAGGGCACTCCACCGGTGGGCGCATGCCATTTGCATATTATATTATTTGAATCTTGGATTGATTTCACCCAGACTGACTACATCCTAGAATCATACATTTAACACATTGTCAAATAAAATAGGAATTGAATACCAGTGACCTACAATATGTCTAACTTAAGGGTAGTGTCCACCCTAGTGCTTTTGTTTTCACACGAAATTTCGGAAATTTTTGCACAATTTAAACATCACCGGTTTTTCTAACATCTTTACCAGCAACGTTATATCCACTGCAGACAATCCTGAACTGTATTTTGTCCGATTTAAACAACTATGTGGGGACCATGTTAAAGTCACAAAAAACCGTCTGGTCTAAGCGGCGGTAATTTAAGCACTTTTCACGCCGTCAGGCGCAACATCGCGTCGCGCGGTGAATTTTTACTGTGGAAGAAGGTGTGCGCGTGTTTATGTACTTTGCGCGAAACCGCATCTTGAAAAATGAAAACACTATTTTAAATTCTAACAAACGCTATATTAGACCAGATGAAAGTTTCAATTTCTTCTGATTTCCCTGGATTTTGAGACAAAAGATGTTTGATTCAATCGTGCATAAAGATGTATTAGTTCATCACTTAGACACATATCAAGTTTGAAGTTCTCAGAGATAAAGTTATTTGAGAAGAGACAGATTTGAGATGGCGTGAAAAGTCCCTTTTTACTAAAACACGATTTGCTCCATGTCAATTTGCACAATTTGAGCTAAATTTCAGCAACAAATATCCAAAATACGGAAGTAAAAGGGAAGGGTGAGAGCTTTCCTACGATAGAGTCGGTCTTCTCTAGGGACGGTTTTCTCGATTTTCATTTTCGATTTCATCATAAAAGGAGTTCTCATAGATACTCAGAATCGGAAAAGATAGGTAAAAATCACGCTTTATTGACATTTTTCCTTTATATGGTGAAAGTAAGCTCTATTTAAGAAAATGAAAAAACCGTCCCAGACAATTTGTCTTGTTCTAAAAAATAACATAAGAAATCATGGAAATTTCAAATGTTTTGTTATCCTGTCTGAAAAATTTGGGGGCAAAAAAACAAAAATGTTTTTTTAGAATTTTTTCTCCAAATACGGCAAGTTTTACATTACTCTATTGCCATCATCGGGTTCATCATCTCAATTTTTCTTTTCACCTGATGTATACTTTTACATACAATAATCAAATATTTGAAAAGTCAACCAAAATGATACTCAGAATCTCCGGGTTGACACTGTCCGAAGACGACGGTTGAAATCTTTGTGAATTCCACCCCTGCTGCCCCAACCACAACATCATAGATTACAATTTGAAAATTTTATACTGCTATAAGATTATTAAGCATCAAATTATGCAAAGATCGAAATCTAGATCTCTATCCCAGGTATTCATCCCAAAATATAATGAAATTATCCAGTATGTCTTGAGTCTGGGTTCACCACTCGAATCAACCACCTTTTTCTAATTACAACATGGACAACGTAATTGAATTTAAATAATTCCTTTTAAAAAAGGGAGACGGGGGATCTTGAAAGGCTGTGTGCTATTCTAAAACCTGAAAATTACAGTTCCCCAATTTGATTATTTTGTACCATTGTCACTTTTAACATAGATTTAAAATAGTGTCTGGTATTTTTTTTTTACAGTCTTGTGAAACAGTCACATAAGAAAGCCTCTTGACCCAGAGCCACCAAAATGGTTTCACTTTCTTTCAACTCCATTGTCATCAAGTTTGATTGCTGTAAAAATGTTTCTCCCTCTCACACAGTAAATCTCCCTGTGCAAAACCAGCTCCACACACATAATGCCCCAGAATCCCTTATTAACCCATTACACATGCTGCTTTCTTACTAACCAACCAATTATCATTTTCCACATTAATCATAACAGTAACGGAGGATCGGCATACACAACCGCACCCTCACGTCGGCCTGTGATTCTCAAGAGTGAACGAGAACCCTAAGAGGGCCTCCACCATCACAGGCCCACCAGAGTTATTGCAAACTTTCAAAACAGGGCCTAATGCTATCAACTTCTTGGTGATCGATTCAAACCGGTATCAACTTCAATACTAGCGTTTATGTATAGATGAGGTAATAGAGTGCCCATACAAAATACTGGTGTTATTTGTATAGGTTCTTATTCAGTGGGTGGGGGGGAGAAAGAGGAGCGAGTTTGGATAAAAATTGGGGAAAGGCAGAGAGAGAGGAGAAGTTGGTCGGGAGAGCGTGAAAAGGGACATTGGCAAGCAGCGAAGATGAAGGTGTGGGTGTTACAAGAAAGAGGAAACAAAGTCCAGAAAGAATACTGCGGTGGGGTTTAGTACGCAAAACACGCATATCATTGGTTGTTGCCTATCTTAATATGAGATGAAATTAGATAGTGTGCGTCGCCGCGCAGTGTTTTACGCGCCCGGTCTAGGTTACGTATGCACGCCGGTAGTACGGGTTGGTTTCATTTTTTACAGCGGTGGAATATTTTTGTTTTTTAACTAATTATTTTGAAATAAAATTTTATTTTCAGTGATTAAAACAACAAAACTAATAAGAATGAGAATAAAAGATAGATTCATGTTTTGTTTTGCCTATCTAATATCGTGTCATATTGGATGGGCAGTCCCATATTTTTATGTAGTGGATACCGGCTGCGCCCGCATCCACTACTCAAAATATGGACTGCCCATCCAAAATGACACGAGATTATTAAGGCAAAACAACAAATCCTATCTGTTATTCTCTAATTTAACTAACCTCTTGTGTAAGACAATTACCAACTGTACAGAAAAAATTGTAAATGTGTACAATGGCAGAATACGGTATTACATGTGCTATCAGATAATATTTTTAGGTACGAAAGTAAAATTTACCACATGTTTATTATTGCATTTAGCCACAGTCCTACTCAAGTTCCTGCATAAAAAACTTCACCATTTTAGGATATTATTTCCAGGATCCTGGCAGAAAAAAATTTTGCACAAAATAGATGGAAAGTTTTAAATAGCATGTTGCTGCTGATTTGTTCCCCCTTAATGTGTGTCAATCATATAAATATTAATGCTGTTCACACCTCACTCGGGCTATGAGCAATGATTTGGGATCCCTGCACACCTGCACAGACTTCAGGTCAGCCCCAATTCATTATGACACTTTCACAACCTCTGACACCCGTGTATGGTGCATATATCTCAGCATTACTACTTGTTGGAAACCCAAGTTGTAAGCTTGTTAAAAGGTGGATCACCTAATCAATATCCCCTCCAGCCCCCCCCGCCCTCCCCACTTTCCTCCATCAAAATGAAGTTTTGGTATCAGATGAAAGGTCATAGTTTTCTCAGTACTTCAGTGAAATTTAAAGGAAATATGTCAGATCTGATATTTGGAAACTTTGGTATGGATGGAAAGCTTAATAACGTAGATTACATATAAATCAAAAAGGTGAAAATTGTCCACATTTGTTGGTATTTTGCCCTTTTAATATCCCGCCCAATAGCTTACTCAAACGCTTCCGACAAATCCACAAGCGCAGGCTAATGGTGACGTCAAAGTGATGACTCGAATCCATACTTTACGTCGTTGTAACCATCATATCGCAGTGTTTTCCACTTCATCATAATTTAAACACAACGAAATGAAACAAAATATGTCATTTTGTAACTTATTTTCAAATTTTATTCTTACTTCATTAATCCATCAATATTACAGTGTCAACAATAACAATTCGCCGATCAACACGATGTTTTGGTCATCACGTTGACGTCACCAGGAGAGCAAAGTGGCGCTTTTGATCAATGAAGCCGTGCGAAAAATCATCTGCCGTTTTCTTTCTTCGTATGTCAAAAAAGCACAAATTAAAATGCCTCTAGTTTGTTTAATTTCCATCAACTTGTATTATTTTTTCCGGGAATTCGTGATGTATGTACATATATTTTATGAATGTAAGTCAAACTGAGCTGGACAAAATCTGACATTGACATATTTCCTTAAGGACCAGGAAATGTTTCCTTTTGATGTTATGAACAACAGACGTCTCAAAATGTTGGTCACCACATTAATTAACACCAAGGTCCATGAGCCAATTTGTACGACCTGTTGTCTGTTACTCTCCAAAGGGCTGACCAATTTACTCACCCTTTGTAATTGGATCTTTTTGGTGATATTCTTCCTAATGATGAAGAAACCAACATATGAACATCAGACCTTGATTGGGTCACCCCCTTTTAAGGGCATGGCTGATCACTAATAGCCACGCCTCGTCCCGAAAAACCCCACATTTTATGGAGGTGTTCAAAATTTTTGGTCATCTGATGAAACTGTTATTTCTCTCATTTACCACCCGTGAAACCTTATTCTAACAATGTTTTTTTGGATGTTATGAGCGAAAATGTGACCAATTTTTTGGGCGACGATGAAAACTATTCTGTACTCATGGGCTTACAAAATCATGTGTTTAGCACTCTCATATTAAAACAGATTGCAATATCATTGGCAAAACTTTACAGATGGGGTTTTGGAGGGTGAGGCCACTCTATCAGAGAAAACTTTATATACTTAAATTGGGGTCATCCCCTTTAAGTCTTTCTTTGAAAGCCTTTATATTGTTTATTAGTGTGTAATTACACCTACAAGCCAAAATAATTAGAATCTAGTGCTCCAGTTTTCAAAAAAGTGGACCAATCAATTTGTGATTGATTCTGTTGCTCGTGTGTAAGCTTTTAAATGAAGATTGTCCAAAATCAGCACCCTCGGATTATATTCAATTGTTATGATCCTGAATTCGACATACCCTTTTGAAATCAATTTTTAATTCCCTCATTGGCATACTTTCTGCCCTCCATGGGGGGCACTCCCCTTTGCAAATTCACAAGGAAATCACATAATCGTTCGCGCAGGGATTCTCGTAGCATCCCTGTATGAGAATCATTTTCTCCCATTCACTCATGTATTCAGTGTTATCATTCAAAGAAATTTGATTCTCGCAACTGATGAACGAATTTGCGCCCTGAAATGACACAACAGTGGAATCTGAGGAACTCTTGTGTAAGCATTTTGAGAACTTTTAAACCATGTACTATTTTCTAATATCTACTGTACTGGAGAAAAGGCTTGAGGCAGAACTTTTGGCAGAAAGGCAGTATCTTTTTTCAACCTTTGCTTATATGTGTGTGTTACAAATGGTATTTTTTTTCCTTAAATTGTGGGCATATGTTCATGTTTACTTATACTCCAAATTTTATCACCTTGTTCTTTGTTTTGTACTACCATTTAACCTTTTTAGAATGTTTGACCTTTTTATTAAACCTCTGACCTTTCAAGATGTTAAATATTCCTTGCAGGCTGAATTTTCACAACCTTTTTTTATGGCTATTTCAATACTATCTAATGCTACCACCTTGACTAAGTAATTTAAGGAAAAACATTGTAAAAAAAAGTTTTTGTAATATGGATTTACCATATTTTGAACATTCCAGATGTTATATAAAATATAGTTTTACATTGAAGTTAATTTGAAGTAAAAGTGTCCTTTCATGTTTTTAATATTACTGTCTTAGTGGAATAGATTGAACTAAACTTATACATCAATTTACAACGCAAAACTTAACCCCCTTAACCCCCCCTCCCATCAGGATAAATATATAAGACAGTACGGTTTGTTTTACAATCATGGTACCTCTTGGCTAAACACTACCATGTGACCCATAAAAACAATTTCTGTACTTTATCGATAAAGGGTACATGGCCAACCTAAAGACCACAAAAAGCACAACCTACAGCTGCAGAGAAACCTTTTGAAATGCTTGATTACTAACAAAAATATGTAATCTGTATGGAATTGGCTTAAAAGCTCTGTCTCATTTGATTTGGCTAATTTGGAGTAGATTCAAGCACTGTCATAAGAACATTTGGAACAACATTCAACATTAGAATACATTTGGAGCAATGTAGAATTATCCAGAAATTTTAAAGAATGTGACCATTTGGGACATTGTAGTGGTCCATTTGAAATTTAGTGGTAATTTCTCAAAAAATTTCCTCTCCATATTTAGCTACTAAAGCTTAAACTAAATCTGAGACAGATTGATTTGTGGTATTTGCTGTAAAAACTCTGTTTAGTTCTATAACATTGTAGTAAAAACACTTGTGCTACTCATTAAGTTTTCCTTTATCACATGATCAAATGTTCGAAGTCAGTGTTCTGTCAAAATCCTGTCCTTTACGAAAAACATAAAGTTTGACTGACTACATAAAAAAATGTTCCTCAACCTCCTACCTCTGAATTTTGGAAACATACTCTTTGATTGTCTATAATACAACAACATTAAACTGAAAATAATCAAAACAACTTTGTTTTTTCAACCCCAGTGTAGATGAATTAATGTTCAGTCCAAAACTTTTTCCTCTCCTCCGCAAAATCCACATTTCATCAATCATAAAATGGTTCACGAATTTGGAATTATACTTCTTCACCTACCTACAATGGCAAAACACCAATATTGAAAAATTATGTGACCTTCATTTTCACCCCAAATAGACAGTCGATGTAACCTGTGCTTGTACAACAACCCTTAACGGAGACTCAACCCCAAATTTGGATGTATAAGACCAAGGTCTACACCAGTATACCATACATCTGAGCCAGCATCAGGTCATTTTCGGTGGTTTGGTAATACCACTAATCTAGCTACTCCACTTTGAGACAAGAAACATAATAAGGTTTTACGCAAGAAGGTCCCATCTGCAATAGCTGCCGTTGACAGTTTGTTTTTCACTGCCAATCTAACACCTGGCAGCTATCACACATGGGGCCTTTTTGCCCTTAACTCTCAATATTGTACTTCAGAAGCATAGTTGGTTGACCCACTCTCCCTTTTGCCAGATTTACTAAAGGGTCGTAGATCTGTGTTCTAGTCCAAATTTGTATCAGACTTCTTATCGGCAACTCAGAGTGGTAAGATTCAGAGATGTACCTTTTCTTCTAAATTTCTTGGATTTTTGTCCATAATAAAAACTTTCGAAATGTAAAAAAAACAAATAATTTTTCCATTTCTGAGATCCAGTCGCATTCAATCATTGTATCGCAATATTAAACACAAAACTTACAGCTGGAATAATGGTTACTGTACGATAGAAAGTAAGCAAAAGGTAATGTAAATTGTGTCCAACAGAATATTTTTATTCCAATTTTTGACAAAAGGTAATTTAGCCATTTATTATATTACTACTGTTACTTTGTGTCACGCATGGGAGTTTACATTAATGTTGTTCGGTATTTAGTTTGGCACGGAATATGATTCATTTTGTATTGTAATTTGTATGTATAAAGTTCTAATTCTAATTTCTGGAAGTCATTTATGCTGATGGAAAAGTGGTTAAACCTGACTTGGGAGTATTTTAAATATACAACTTCCAAGAATATCCTCATAGTTCAGAAGAAATCGATAGTTACAAACTTGTGTAATGGAGGGGTATGGGGGAACTTCTTGCATATATGCACATCACAGCAGCAGTTTCCATCTCCTCCCAATTGCGGTCATTTCAAAAGTGTAATGTGTGTTATCTTCCCCTGGCTGCCCATCTGTCCAGAGCTAGTTAGGATGCCATCAGAAATAAACTTCCAGTGAAGTTTCTGTTATTCACCTAAAGTTCGAATATTAATTAAAAAATATCCAGAAAGTGCAGACATAATATATATGTCCCCACATTTATAGCGCCTTTCACATGTAGCAAGTGCTTCAAATTGATTCCGCTTCCACTAGACGACGTCAGCTGCCATCAAATGTCCACGGATATACTCTTATCCTTTGGGCGATACTCATTATATATTCCTAACAGCTCCCCATTTTGCACCTTGGAGAGAGAGTGCGAGCAGGTGCCTTCCCAAGTGCACAACACCTTGGCTTCAGCGGGACTTGACCCCACGCCTTTGGGTTATGAGTCGGTCGATTTATCCACTGGTAACGCAAATTTCCCCTCACATTAACAACTTCGATGAGGATATATCTGTATGTTCACGAACGCTGGCTGTAACTTTGTTCAAACTAACGAAGTAAGGTTTAAGTCACTAACTTTAAATATTTGTGAATCCACCAGTTTGCTACCATATCAATGAAGAGTGACTCAACTTTATTGTAAACAGTGGCAGAAATATTCAAGATTTTCTTTTTTCTGGGGGAGTATAGAACATCCCCCCCCCCCCCCCGAACAAAAAAATCCTAATATTCCGCCACTGATTGTAAATAATTCTCTGTGCAGCTTACTTTGAAAGGCTGAATAATTCATGCGGAATATTATTTTGTAATACTGGTTTCAATCATCTGCACTTATAAAACAGAAGAATTTCAGAATGCAGATACACTGATATAAATTATGTAAGTATGTAAATGGATTGTTTTTACAAATAAAGGTTTTGTCATCTAGTAGGCAAATTTGTAATTAGAATTTAAACTTCTCAATTATTTTTTGTATTGAAACAATTCATTTCCCAGAGTGAACATTATCATGTGCTATGTAATCGTACATAAAGCTGTCATTGTCCAGTTGTTTTTGTTCTAAAATTTAAATACAAATTCCAAATTAATCAAAGCAAATTTTAAGAAAACAAATTCCCTTCTTACAAACGTTTTACTACTGCTTTCACTTCTAACTACACTTAGATTCACTTACTTCTGAAGTCATAACACATGTAAAGCCTAAAAATTGGGTGTGCATTAACTGAAATGAAAAATTGAATCTTGACAAATGAATTAATTTTGCTTGATTTCAACACATTTATAATCAAATTTAAACAAAATTGTGAAGTGCGGGATAATACAAAGTCTTTGAACCAAATATATTCTTGATTCCTGCCGACATTTTAGCTATTTTATTCTCTACGTTTCTGCTTAGTAAAGCAGAGGTTGTATTCCACTTTGATGCAAAAGTATCCCTCCTTGGCTAGTTAGAATATCGGGATATTCCATTTTAAGTCCACTACTCCCCAGTAGAAGATATAAGTCAAGTTTTTTACTGGTCTAGTATTGGATTTCAAGTAGAATAGCCATTGATACTACCATGAAATTCCCATCCCCTCGGGGAAGATGTTGATTCAGTGCTCCACAGAGGGAGTATGGATGTCTTGATTAGAATAGCCTGTTTAAGTCAATAATATAACCTACCAAATCTTCCCTCTCCAAATTCAATAATTTTTTTTTTTTCCCCTGATTACAGGACAGTGGTTTCTACTTAATTTTCACAATAATTAGCCACCTATGTGTTTTAAATTCCACGCTTCCTCAATATGATGCTTACTTATAAGGAGCATTCAGAATAATTTTTGGGATGCTCTTGCATGTTATAATGTTAATGAATGAATTTTAAATGTAGAAAATAGGGGTTAAACAAAATTCTATATAACCAAAATTCATCACTAATTGGGTGCAACAGCTTTACCTCAATGGATTTGAAAATTCAGCCTTTTGTCCCCATCATTGATCGCCCTAAAGAGTTAAATATTTGCAATTGCAGGACGAGCCTAAAAAGTGAAGGACCAGTCTGTAGAAGTCTCAATATAAGTGTATTTTCCCAGCAATGAATAAAATTGACAGAAAGGAAGAAAAACAAATTTTCAAAGATATGAATCCCCTATTACTAAAATTCTTATTTTTTTTTTTTCCCCCTTATTAGGTTTGCTTTTGTCATCTTATGACTTATGGGTGGCTCGGATAACGAAACCGTTACAAACAGCCATGGAAAAATCTGATTTTTCATGATTTTTTTTTCGATTTTCTGATATTGCAAATCACTGATAGTGCCTATTACTATTTACTATGAATTCATTTTTCCAAGAGATGAATGTTTTGTTTTGATACATTATTTAGACTTAAGTAAAATATTCTCAGACCAAAGAGAGTCGTTGGTTTTCAATTATGAATCAATATTTTCCGTTCAATGTCTTACACACTTGTACACGAAATTTGCGCCACCAAGAAAAGGAATCTACACCACAATAATTTACCATTGATATGCATGTACCGGTTCTTGCTGTTGCCGTTATATAATGTTGACAAGAGTAATTTGTTAAAAAACACATCTGATGGAGAAATATTCTTGCAGAAGATTCACTTGGCCTGATTCAGTGATCTATAGGCCTCTAAGAAGTATTGTGATTGGTTGCAAATAGGGTTATATCACACGTTGAACCCAATCAGTAATAAAAATTAAGATTGGAAAAGGGAAGTAAGGCAATAAAGGGCAACCAAAGGTCCATGTACTAAGCTCAATGGACAGTCATTAAGGGTATCAAAGCACTGCAGAAGATCTTTACAAGACCCCAAATTTCCACTTCATATAGATTTTCGCTTTTACCACACCATTTATAGTTGTGTGACAAATGATAGTGTCATTGGCAATATTTCCATCCATTAATTTTACAAGGTTTATAAGGGGGAATACATACTATTAATCATGCAGGGGTTGTTTGTGTTTACTACCTGTTGTGCCTTTTAATTATTAAATGTTTGTGTGCTTGTATTCTACTTATCATTCCAATTAAAATATTCCAGCCAAATATTAGAAGACATCCATATTTTGAAAGTGGTTTCCATTTCTGTGTGGAACCGATTTTAAAATTTCCACTTGTTTAGAGACCACAATGTACTTAACCACCGTATATCCTCTAATAACGCCCCGGGGCGATGCATTTTCTAAAAGGGGGGCGGGCTTATTTGGGGTGAATTTCAGAGAAATATTTACCTTTAAATGAGTGTTTTCAGACATCCATTAGCATCCTTTATGGTATGAACTGAAGGTAAGGTTTTGCAAGGTACTTCCTAGTTCGTCCAGCTGGCTTGGATTATCGCCGTTTCCTCCCTGTTACAGTTTATTGTTGCCCTTATTTTTTAAGAAAAACCAACAATTTTTGATTTTTCCCTGCTGTAAGTTCAGATTGGTGCAGAAAAGCGCTATGCCCTTTCCCCGTGTGTTTGGTATCATTAGAAACTATAACATTAAGTCCGTCTAAAAAACACCGTCACGCCAATCACAAATCGGGGGGTGAAGGCTGAAAAAATCACCAACATTCTCCGGAAAAATTGCTAATAAATTGCACAAAATCTTAAATAACTGACTTGTCGCCGCACACACTTCTATTTTAGCAAAGCTTTTTCATTTTGTGTCGCCTGCCCTAAGGCAGGAATACACATCTGGATCACTTTGTCCACTGTAGTTGTCTGTTGTTGATGATGTCTGTTTTGATGTCCTGGTTGTTAAAAAGGGTTAACATTTGCATGTAATATCCACATACCTTTGATGATTTTAAACCAAACGTTGGGTCCGGTGCAACATGGAATCCCCCACTTGTTGATTAGTCAATGGTCACATGCCAAGGTCAAAGGTCATTTGAGGTCAAGGTTTGTAAAAGTAGGCGGAAAATGTAAAATTGACCTCATTGAAAAGTTGAAGTCAATTGGAAAACCAAACTTGAATCTAGGTGCAACATGGGATCCCTCATTTGTTGTGAGGTCAAAAAGGTCCCATACCAAAAGGTCAAAAGGTCAATGTAGGCAAGTTTGTAAAATGGGCTGAAAATGTAAAATTGACTCATTTGAAAAGTTGAATTCAATTTGAACCACACTTGAATCATAGGTGCCAACATGGATCCCTCATTTGTTTGATTAGTCAAGGTCACATATCAAGGTCCAAGTTATGTATGCCTATCATTCACTAACCGCGAAGGCAGCGACACAAGCTGTCTGAGGACCGATGTTATTTTTTTTTTCAATTTGAGAAAAAATATTATGGACGGTTTCTAGACATTAACCATCCCAACCTGCCTTCCACGCGAACCCAGAAATATTATCGTTTGTGCAGCGGCGGTCATGCAGCGAAATTGTTGAAAGTAGCGTTTTTCGAACGATGATTTTGCCCTGCATATAAAATCATTTGAAAATGCTTTTTTAACTCTGAATTACTAGGGTGTTAGATAAATACTTTTATTTGCACTAGCATGTGGTATCATTGCAAAACTAGCAGTATTAATGCATCTAGAGCAATTCTCCCAGAGCAAGTTTAGCCGTGTTACAGACTGTGATTGCTTCGATCACGGGCATGACTGTCATCACTACTCACTAGTATGTATCCATACATGTCTTTTTGGGGGGCATTTTTGGAGGTTCTTTCAATCACAAACAGTGGGGGGACATTTTATTAGAGGGGCGTTTATTAGAGGATAATACGGTAGTTTTAGTCAGCATGTGTCCATGAAGAAAGTTGGACCGTATTTTGCCAGGCTTACAGTCTAGACACTTTACTTTGGAAGTTTTCAGCTACACACACATCTAACTTTTTTTTTCAAAATATTTTTGTGGAATTGTAGGCTGCAACCCAAACTTGAATTATTAACTATATATATATAACTCATTCATAGCTGCAATCACATAAGTGAAGGTAAATTCGCTGTTAAAAACATACATCTATGGTTTTTTGCGCTGGTGTTACGTGGAATGATGTGACTTTGCTAACCCTGATTGGCTGAAGGTTGCTCATGGCAACATCGCAGATATGACCCCTCACATGTACCCGCTCAGATCACCCAAGGCTGGCACCATTTTACAAATTGTCATGATTAGAATCACCAATCACACAATTTGGAAAATACGCTTTTCTTGAGGATATCTAATGAACTATAACCAAAAAATTAAGTGGCTAGATCATGAAAGGGCCAACTTATGTATGTTTACGCATAGGGTGTTTTGAGTCAATCCCGCAAATGCACAGTTGTGTGGGAAATTTCCACCCACCACAAGCGCCCAATAAGGTCATGTGATCAGATAAAATCTATTTATTAACACACAAAAACCACTGACTTTTCAAGCTCATTTTAGCACACAAAGCGTTAGTACTGGGGATTTTTTTTTTTGCATTGATTATGAAATTGTCTAGTGCTCGGTTCTTAAAAACTTTGGAACACTTTTCTCCCATAGTACTGACTGCGTTTTGTACAGTACAGTATAGGCAAACTTTGTATGCATTAATGGGATTGATTCAAAAACTCTCTTGGGTATACGGTACATCACTAGGTGAACGGATAATTTCTCTGGATATGATCAAACATGACACTTTTCGATTTGATGTGATTTGTGAAACAAAGATGTCCATCACATGATACAGCCAATGTTGACAAGAGGCTGACAGAGATTTGATGTTTTTCTGTAGTAATTAAAAATAGTCATCTAGAATTAAGATAGTTCGCCTTTCTCTAAATGATTAATTCCAAAGTTAAGAGATGAATCGGATTTTTCGTTTCATGCCAGTAAACATTTATACACAGTTATAATACTGCCATAGGTCATGTTTGTAAAAAATTCCAGATCTGGAAAGTTTAAAACAAAGTTTGTGATTTCTATATTGAAGAACTTCAATTTGGGCTTAGCTAATTCACACCATGATGTAATATAGTGGAAAAAAGCATTATGCTATGCAAAAATCAGGATTTCTTTGAAAAATGAGGTCGCGCCCTCATCTGGAAAATCTCTGAGTCAGCCCTTTAATTCCTTATGTGTGTGGTGTTATGGAAGTCTAATATTATCCATGCATGTATTTCTTTACTGGTTGGTATTAACTTTTCTGTTTAGGCAAATATAACTGACTGTACTGGTTTGGTAACACACTTACATGTCATAAGCCATAATGAATGTAAATGTAAACTTGGTGCTTATTTCATACTTGAACATGGTCACATATTAAATGTGTTGTAATAGATTATTACTTTCATTCCAATATAAATATTCCAGCCAAATAGAAAAAGACATCCACATTTTTAAAGTGGTGTTAAATTGTGTGGATTTTGGAAGTCACAACTTGTGTGGACCATCAAAATGTCCCAAGTTCTTTTCAGCATTGCAGTAACCCGAGCAACCCCTTTTCACACTGAGGAAAAAAATCTATAAAGTTGGAAGTAGTCGTAATCAACCATTTTTATAAGGACTAATGCCCCACCATTTTCCTGAAATATCAGACCGGCATGGCACCACTTGTACCTCAATTCTGATTGTAAATGCTTTTCTAAAGGAAAAATTTAACAAGGAATTTTTTGGTTTGTGTGAAATGCTTTCTTTGAGACAGCAACATTTTATGACAGTGGGTGTACTGCGCTATGTAATGCTATGCTAATTTAGGTGGCATTGAATGTCAGCTTGGTTTGTTACACTAAGCAACTATGTTGTCTATCATGGGAATCCATTGAATCAAAACAAGGACATTTAACATTGGGAATAGTCTCTCACAACAGATGCCCATGTGCTGTTATTGAAGGGGCATAATTGTGATGCATGTGTATAGAGTTGGCAAAATAAAATGAATTTGCTGGTTGATTTGAAGTCTACAAGCATTGATTGACTGCCAATTTAATCGATCTTTGCTCAGTTTGAAAAACCTCTATTGACTATACCATGATTGCGTTCAAAAAGGGGCATTTTGTAATCCACAGTCTTGTCTCCACAAGTGCCTAAAAAAGTTGAGATTTTTCATCATCTAAATGTTAACCTTAGTATTACATGTGTGCCTAATATAACATACAAATTTTATCATCTCTTCAATAAATTCGTAGGTTTGTATTTTCTGTCTGTAAACGGACAAATTACAGCAGAGTAGTGTATGGGACAATGTGATACTAGCATTTGCTCATAACACCAAATCACAAGATAGGAATCAACTTGAATTTGGGGAAATTTTTGCCATCAAGTAAACCATTGTTTTGGTTTTAAAAAAAGGGCCATTCTTTGGTCACGTCTGTGACCAAAAAACGGTGATTTTTTACTTTCAACCCAATCTGTTATTACTTTTTACATTATTAACAACCTTGAGTCTAAGCCTAACCAAAAATAATATATCCACTTTCACTTGATTGGTTATTTTGTCATGGGGGGCAAATAAAGTTCGGTCACGTTTGTGACTATCAGAAGGTCACACACATGACCAAACTTTGGTTATTTTGTCATGGTTGCCCCCCAATCTACCAAAAGTGGAAACATTATTTTTGGTTAGGTTTGGACTGAAGGTATAATGTAAAAAGTAATAACAGATTGGGTACGTTGACAAAACAGCATTGGGATGAAAGTAAAAAATCGCCGGTTTTTGGTCACAAACGTGACCGAAGAATGGCCCTAAAGCAGAAAGTGCTGGTATACTTTGTCCGGCCTGAACTAAGGAGTGACATCATAGCGTTCACGCAGGCTTAAATGTGCAAATCACAGTCTAGAGGTCAGTGATCGCAGTAAACCGCAGCTGTAATCGCGAGCGTACAAAGTCGGCGTGCGCGATACGCATGCACAATAGCTGCACGAAAGCTATGCCATCACTTAGTTCAGGCCGGATGAAGTATATCAATAATTGCACCTTAATGCATCTTTAATTGCGTAGTCTGATTTGTTTATCTATGTACTGTAAGAGTGGAATTTTCGCGCGCTACATTAATTTTCGCACTTTTCGTGCGCTTCTGAGCTAGCGCCGCGAAATTAAAAACCCGCGAAAATTTTATTTGTGTGTAGGTCTATGTAGGATAGCTGAAAGAGCGAATTTAAAAACAAGCAAAAATTTAAAAATCGCTGAAACGCGAAAAAATTACACGCGCGAAAATTATCACTTTTACAGTAATTGCTGATCATTTTAATCATATATAGAAACTTAAATTATTTGGCAAATATGGCCAGTTACCATTATACCGATTTGGCAACAACATTTACATCGTCATAAAACAATGACTGAATTTGTAAATATGTAAATAAATGCCTATTTCATACTTGATTGGTCACAAATGATTGGAATTTTTTTACATTTACTAAACACTTGAGACTATAGAAACCTATGACTTAAATCATTCAGGGAACTACATTTTAGAATCGCCTCAAATTTGCTCATTAACCAAAGTGAATAATAGTATTTACATATCTGTATATTGATTGAAGTGATACAAAGAAGTACGCAAAGGACTTATTCCGTTCGCAACTTGTGTTCCAGGACCACATCAGTTGAATTATCTCATAGGGCAGCTATTCATTATTTTCTATTTCAATCGCTGACTCTGATGCTTTTGTTGCAATTGCTCATTCTACCTCACTCTAAAAATATAAGCAAAATAAATTAAAATTTGGTACCTAGAGTAGGAATCAAACCCACGACCTTTGGATTACAAGGAGAGCGCCTATAGATGAAACGCTACATAATCCAAGCAATGCAAGGGGTTTGGTCTTGGTTGTATACTTAAAGGTCCATGTGCCCATCGCGTAATAGCCTCTCCCCAGAAGCTCAGATTTTACCGGAAGTGGTCGAATTTTTGGTAATCAAGAAAACTACTATTTTGTTTTTTTCCTCATTCATCCACCTGTGAAATCTAGGGCTAAATGAATGTTTGATTTGGGGTTATAAGCGAAAGTGTACTCCATTTTGGTCGAACCAATATTAGTTTACACAGTATTCTATTGGGCTCACAAAATCACGTTTCTAGCTGTCACCAAAACGGATTGAAATATCGCGCGAAACTTTCACAAGACGGGTTTTTGGGTGAAGGCCGCTCTATCAAGATGAAAACTTTATATATTTAAATCGGACCATCCCCCTTTAAATAATATAGATAAGCACAAACAGAATTAATCACAAATTTGCCCTGCTATGAGACAAGTAAAAAAGATGTGGTCCAAGAACACAAGTTGCACACGGAATAAGTCTTTTGCAAAGAGGTACTCTTGTAAAGACCATTCTTATGTACACGGCCATGCTTGCGCACGTGGTAGACTATACGGCAGCCACCTGTCTACCGCGAAAGCTACTGCACAGAACATGGGACTAATGCGAGCCAGTAGGAGCTGCAGAATGGCTTACAAACGTACACGGTTTTTATTAGGTTACAGTGATGTGGCCTACTATGCTGTACATACCCCAATGGCTACCCCGTAGTTGCCCACTAGGTGGAGAAGAAAGGTGGATGTGGTAGGACCAGTACCCGGAGTAAGACACGCCGCTACCACGGGTAGCTTAACCCCGGTACACCACGACGCCATTTGAGAGTGGATGAAAATTCTCATTGAAATGCAGGGGCGGGGCGCTAACAACATGTTCTCTGTTTAGCATTTTGACTTTTTTGGAAAATCATACGAAATTCAAATCGGGCATGATCAAAAACCCCCATATTCCTGCACAATAATAAAAAATGCAAATATATGCCAAAAATATCTAAAAAACAAAGTAATTGGCCATGAGAATATCGCGCGCGCTGAGAGCCGGGGTGTAACCACGTAGCTCCTCCACGACGGGGGAGACACCCGCCTTGTGTACACTATACGTCTGTACATAGTAAATATAATTTCACAATATTGAAATACACTCCTTCACAATTATTTGAGTTTTTACCACCACTTTTGCCTATGTTGTGACATTTATTCCGAGCGGAGATTTCATTATATTGAGTGGCTGACCACAATAATCAGCAGTATTGATTTATTATGTAAATGTTATCAAGGATTAGAATTGCAAAACTGGCACCCACAATCTTGCTGGTCTTGTGGTTAGGGCGCTCAACCTCATGATACAGTTGAGATTGAGTTTGAATCCCTTCCGGCATTTTTAAAAATTGAAAAAAAAATATATTTTCAGGGTGGAGGGAAAAAATCTAATCCATGGAGCATGGTTGGTGGTTAAAAACTCCAGTGTACACTTTTAAACTATGACACTCTGTGGTTTTTAGTTTTTTTCAGATTTTCTGATTTGGTTAACTACACATTATAGTCATTTAGATAACCAATTAAAATTGCGTTTTTAAATATTTAAGATTGATTTACCTCTGTCCCACCTCCTTAACATTGTGCGATTGGCTCAAACAATAATTTAGCTTTCTCTGCAGCCCATCAGCAGGAAAGTTCCACAGGGTTTAAGATAAGTATGTCTCAAAATAAATTTTTAAAAAAAATTCTCCTCGATTTCATTATGTTTCTCAATTAAAATGTTTGACTCAAAAAATTCTCATTTTAAAACAATGTCCAACTATATATATGTTTTGTTATACACATTTTGATGGTTGTAAATGTTGGGTCAGTCAGCGGATATAGTATTTCAATGAAATTGAATATTAAGAATACTTGTTGTCAAATAAACACATTCGATATTGGTAATTCCTTGCCCATTGATTTGGGCAAATTGAAAAAGCAAACCTTTGTGTTGTTTGCAATTTTGTATGGTCTGACGTTGTTACCGGACAGGAAAATAAAATGGAAAATATTTCAAATTTCTTTCTCAAATGTCTGGATGGCAGGTAAATTTGTGTATACAAGTGTTCAAAGATCGCAGCTTTTTTAATGAGGGAAGTCAAAAGAAAAAACGAAAGCACATGCGGGGCGTTAAAGCTGATTATGATTGGTTTACTATCAGGTTATTGATTTTGGAATAGCCAATCAGAGATTTATGGATGAAAGCACTAATAGGTCCAGGCCGTATGTAATAATTATGCAAATTAGTTACCTAATTAGCATATGCCACGCCAAAATATAATCAGATGAAGGGGCATGGCAGTCAGATCCCCCCACCAATTACATCACCCATAACCTAGGGTCTAATGTTTATCGCGTTAACAGATTGTGTGGACGCCGCCGCCGAACGCTTGATGATGCATCTCCATTTATGCTGTTCAGCCAGGGGGGATAAAAAAGGCTAAAGGTCACTTTTTTGACTTGAAAAAAAAATTAACAAGAAAGTACACTTTTGGGATAAGATGTCAAAAAGGACTACTTAGGGGACCCAGTTCCAAAAAGGGGGGGGTCAAAAGGTCCAAAAAATTCAGAGAAATTTGACCAAGTCAGTACCACTTCTTTTTGGGCTAACAGGACTATGTTAGAGGTTAGGTCCAACTTTTAGAAGTCGCACCCCCCAAAAAAAAATCCTAGGTATGGCCCTGTAAGGGTCCAGAAAGTTATAATGCCCAGCACCAATCATAACAAGATAGTGGATTCTTTCGGCCGTATGTCATCAGGACCTCCATGTTGGCTGTCTGCTGCCATGCTGTAATAGTTCAATCTGTTATTGAAAATCTCATGAAGTTTGTGGTTTCTTGCATTATCTTTCCTATTGTTTGAAGGTGACATTTTTGAATAATTTAAATTATTCAATACTATAATCACTGTGTTTAATGGCAATTGAAAAATACCATAGTTAAAACAAATTTATGATTTGGTGACTTGGAAAGAAATAATGAATCTGATTTGGATATAGTGCGTTTATGATAAGGGAAAAAAAGATGAATTATGACTCACCACTTGATGGAACAAAATGCCTTTAAATCTGTTTGCTGTGTGTAAAATATTTGGTGGATAAAATGGAAGTATT